>WMED01008934.1:0-16612 GCA_019650415.1 Pipa parva | reverse complement strand
GTGTGACAAACATGCAAAAAAACAGGAAATGAGGAAGGGGCAAACACTTTTTCACACCACGGTATTTCAAGCAGTAATATCTTCCTTATAATTTGGATATAAAGTTTCATTTAAATCAGTTGTAAATATGCTGTACGCAAAAAAAAGAGGATTAAAACAAACTGTGATTTTAGGTTTTAGTTGCCACCACAGCATCTCTCCAGTTCACACCTCTCCTATTTTTTTTTTACTCACATGAGTTCTAAATATAAAAAGCAAAGCAGAAATAGTATTTCCTGAATCTATTTAGCACATTTTATTCTGAGGCTCTGTTGTGACCATGTCTCGCTTTAACTTGTGAGAAATAAAAAAAACACATTGTGCGAAGGCTTCAACACTTTTTAAATTATGATATATACATAGGTATACTACAGTTAATTATTTAGTTTCCAGCTTCTTCCTGTGATGTAGGATTACCTACAATATACATCCTTGCTGCATAAGCAATATTACTTTAAAGGAATTCTGTCATGGAATAAAATCATTTAATCTGCAGTATATTCAAAACTAGTACAGAACGTTGTGTAAAAGTAGTTTTTTTTATACTTGTAGGTGGGAATGTACTGTATTTCATGGTGTTCATAAGTCTTTTTTTTTGCTTCCTTTACTGGAAAAAGCACAGTGTCCTTACTTTATTTAATTTTAATGCTGGGGGTTATTTATCAAAGTCTAAGGGGGGAATTCAGCAAGCAGCGAAATGAGCTCCAAAGCCTTCGGCTCACTTCGCAAATGGTATTATGCGCATGCTGATGTCCTGTGCGCGGACATCAGCATGCGCTTTAAAGGGATTCCAGTCTCACAGCAAGCAGCGAAATGAGCTCCAAAGCCTTCGGCTCACTTCGCTGAATGGTGAATTCCCCCCTAAATTGTTGCGTAAATGTGTGAATTTTCCACTTCCATATATTTGGGTATTCAGCAAACTCTGCGATGTGACGAGTTCTCCAGCTAACGACAGTTGCATACTACACAATAGACGGCTACTGATGCAGTTGCAACTTCTCTATGAGAATCCTGACGTGGTCACGACTTCACTGTGAGAATTCTCTGTTTAGTGAATAAGGAGAAGAGAATCAGAGCGTAGCAAGTGATGAGAAATCACTTCGACAGTTGAATTCTCACTTTGATAAATAACCCTCCTGAATCTGAGGAACAAGACCCAAGCAAATTGGGTATTTTTAAAGCATCTCTGCCTGAAAAGGTGTAAGAGATTTTGGTAGGAGAAGATTTTCAGCTGCGTCAAGGGTTGCCAACCCTGCTCAGCCTGGCTTATTTGGGCTAACTGGGCTGGGAAAGGGAGTTACAGTGTTAGCTGCCATTGAATTTCAGAGAAAGAACTAGCAAGCAATTACTGTGTGCATTTTTTAGCACATCTGACTTTGATTCAAGCATTTCATTAACCAGTAACCAGGTTCAAGCCGGGCTTCTGGTCAAGTTTGTCTCTACAGTACATGGTCTGCAAATGCTTTGGCCTCCTTGTAAATATATATGATAATAACCATCCAGAAAATGTATAGCACAGACCATGGCATTATGATGCAGTACAGAATGGTAAATTCAACTGCATTTGAGGCAAGTTTAAGGCATTTTGCTCTGTATCTGGGACAGGATATGGAATATGTTGTATTGTACTTAAGACTGTGTATATATGTCTTATGGACTATTACATGGGCAATTTGTACTGTCTCTGGTATTGCTTAAAACTTATGAAACTTTCCTTTGTATATGGAAAATATCTTAGGGCTTAAAAAAGTGGATTGGCACTTTGCATTGTAACCCTGGTATTAAGAAAGGTGAAGAGAGCTTGGTAGTGGATTGGGGGCATCATTCTCCTGATGGCACCCCCAAATGGAGGAGACTGTGAATGCATATGGATGGTAGGGATAATTACAGCAACATAATTCAAACATGCATGAGATGCAAGCTCATTTTAAACATTTAGATAACAGTAATTCCATCAGGAAGACTAGATGAACTTACTGCTTCTTTTTATGTTGTTCCATGTACTTTATATATTATGAGAACTCACTACAAACATGCTGCACTGATGCAAAATATATGGATAGTCATATATCACATCACTGTGAACAGTGATGTTCACACTGTGGTTGTTATTTGCCAGCCATGACATGAGAACACAGGATCCCCCATATTATGAAATAACATAGTATATCAGAGTTAGAATTGTTTAGGCCATGTTTGTCTTATCTTACAGCATTGTATGTCAGGTGATGGGGAAACTGTCATGTATAGTTATACAATTAATATGGCCATGGATTTAGCACATCTTCTACCCAGCTGTGTGTTGAAAAGTTATTTTGGGGCTACTCAAATACTTAAAAAATACACATCATATGGGAAAAATTACTAAATCATCTTATACTATAAAAAGAATCTGTTTGATGAAGCAACAACAGTCAGCTTGTACCATAAAAGCCATTCTTGTTCCATCCCTAAAGTATAACCCCACGGCTTGCAGCTCCAGCCAGGGATGTTGACTAATTCTCATGTGTTTTCAGGGTTGGACCGTCTACCTGAGCAGTAAATAGATAGTCCATCCAAAGAAAGGTATTTTCAAAATCACTAAGATTCATAGAAGTTATACTAATATTTACAAATGCTGGATTGATCCTTTTACATTATCATGTCTACCAGTATTAACATAGTGCACCTGCATTGTACCACTTATCATTTCAAACCCCATGCTAGATCGCTGCCTCTGATCTTAAAAGTGCAGATGTGTGTGTGCATTATAATTAGGTCAGTCATTATTATCAATTTCACAAGAACAAAAACTGTTTAGCAAAGCTTATATGACATTCGTGTTATTTAACAAAAAAAAAAAAAAAAAACATAGTTATTGTCTAGAGGATGTATAGAAAGGCCCTTTTTCTGCTTTTGTGCCAGCGTCAACATATAAACAAAAAAACATCAAAGAGGAATTGAAATGATTATTTCGTATGAGGTGCCTCACTGCTTTTCATGTCATTAACTTTATACCAAAACACAAACCTTTCTTCTTACTCAGTTGTTAAACATACTGTACGAAGAAGCAACGTTTAAATAATATTAAATGTGGAATCTCTTTTCTGGAAAAATGATACAAAATAATAGTTGTCTGGTTAAAACTTCATTTCTTTAGTGGAATAGTGATAGTGGAATATAACTGCCTTTATATGAGGCAGAAGCATTAGAAGTTTGTTCTTCTAAACTGAAAGAAAATCATGACTTGTCAAGATAAAGGAGATTATGCTGAATTTTGAAAAGTCTATAAACTTATATGCTGGATACAGATAAAATTTATCTTAACTAATTGTATCTTGTAAATACCTTGTACTTGAGCTTAACAGAGGACCAGTGTCGTCCTGGCTAATATTGTATCTTGTGAACTCCTTGTACTTGAGCGTAACAAAGAGTCAGTGTTGTCTTGACTCATTTGATCTTGTGAACACCTTGTACTTCATCTTAACACAGGGTTAGTGTTGTCCTGACCAATATTGTATCTTGTGAACAGCTTGTACTGAGCTTAACAGGAAGTCAGTGTTTGTCATAATTCTTCCAGGCAAAAGTTACATTTCCAGCATAACCTACATGTTGGGGGAAAGCTCTATTAAAATGCTGGTGTAATTATACACAAAAATACAGATAAGACATAATGGTCAAAAATACTCTTTTAATTGTCAAAGCTATCAATTATTTCTGATGCAAATAAAATAAATGGGTAGGATATAGCCTGTACCTTTATGTTGGCTCTTCCATTTCTCTGCCTCCTGACTCATAGACAGTGCCATGAATAGGTGCATCGCTTATGCATGTCTTGTAATTAAAGTGTTTTTTTAAAAAAAAAGAAGTTATCAAAAGAAATGTCTTAGGGCAGTGATGCCCAACCTTTTTAGGCCCGGGGGCCGCTTCAAAGTCATGACAAATTTTAAAATTACAACTGCGACAATTTTACATAGTAAAGTCGCGATGGCGCCAATATTCTCATTATCTGTTTTCAAATAAAGTCTCCCTTGTATCTGTGTGGCGGCTTGTCTTTGGTGCAGCTGAGTATAATGTGGCTATCTGCCTGCCACTGGAGCTCATGGGATATGCAACTTTATAGGTCTTGGTCCTGCTTCTCCTTCTTGTCTTTGTGCCCCCCTCCCAAAGCCTCCTGCTGCCAGAGCTCCTGGGATATGCAACTTTATTTAGGTATAGTCACATATCCCAGGAGCTCCGGTGGCAGGAGACTTCCGGATGCAGGCAAATAGCCACATTATACTCAGCTCCACACCAATGCGGGCCAGATATCTATGCTTCTTGAGGGGCGGAGATGGCCCGCGGGCCATAGGTTGTGCACCACTGTCTTAGGGCAGTGCTACACTGGGGAATTTTTCTGTTGAGTGTTTGTGGAGACAAAACATTTCTTTATCTTATCTGAAAATGCTAGTGCACCCCTCTGAAATGCTACCATTTATTAATGGTAACTATCTATGTTGGGTTGGCCTGATTTTTAAAGATACATAGCACTTTCTATGCATAATTTAGAATTTTTGAAAACAGATTAAACATACAGTAACTATAAATGCATTAAAGGCATTTTCAGTTTTTGGTGTTACTTTTCTTCTAGGTTGAGTCACGCACACCCTACTTCTTTTAAACTAGACTATAGAAGAACTATTTCATCTCAATGTATGGTTAATATGTCATTTTACTTTAGCAGATCAAGCAGAAAATTTTTAGTAAAAATGTTTGGACTAAAATGTTTGTAAACACAATCAGGTTAATAAATCCTTTAATTATTCATTAAATGCCAAGTTACAGTCCATTCACTGTACTCTGCAAATAATATGGGTAGTATGTGCTAAAGGACTAGAGACGCAAATCCTGATTTATTAGAATATTTCTGCCAGCTGTCTGTCACATTACAAATCATATGGTTTGGAACTGTCATTTCTTTCCTGCTTAGGTAAGCACAAGAACACAAATACATTTTTATGTTTGCGGAATACATAGTTAACATTTTATTGGAAAGGTGTTGATTTTTTTATGGCATCACCATAGATTATCCAAATGCGTATTTCTTGTACAGAGAAAATACAGTGCGTTTAATTCAGGTTTTTAAGTGGTAGATTATTTACAGAGCTAATGAAAACAAATGAAACTGTGAAAATGATAGCAATAATTCAATTTCTTAAGTGCTAAAGGAAAAAAAAAAATCAGCACATTCTTTTCTTCAAAGCGTTACCTTCACCAATGACAACACTTAGAAGATTCAGCAACAGAGCTTTTTTTTTTTTTGCCTATCACTGTCTGTTGCTATGGTTTCCAAGGTTTTGGAGCCAATTATTGTCAACACTGAATGAGGAAGTAGCCAAAATAAATAGGAAAAAAAAAAACCAGTAGAAAAAAAAACTTTACTGCACATATTTTGTAATTTGTCATAATGTGCAGTAAGCTGTACCCTTAGTTTGAAGTAGGAAGTGTTTTCATGTAGAAGCTTGCTGAAGAATCATGTTGCAATGTCCTAATTTAGAAAAGAAATACTGTAACCCAAATATCCTATGGACTAAAAAGATCCAAACATAAGAAATAATGTTGCCTTTGTGTTTTCAAGCATTAAATGGCATTTTTTAAAGATTCAAAAATAGTTTTTTTTCTCATTTTTGAGAAGGTTTGAAGTTTTTGTGTCCGTGAGGAAGGTTTACCCATATGTTTTAATTAATATACCAGTATGTATTTAAAAAATTTTTTTTACAAAAAGCATTTTTGAAAGTGTTGTCAATTTAGACAAAGGAATGGATAGCCATATAAATATATTATATATATATACTGTATATTCATTAATATATAATATATAGTTGTCATGGGACACTCCACATGAAGTGGTGGGAATTGGGCAACATGTCAGGATATAATTTTTTTGCAAAATTGAAAGCTTTATTTCTTCAAAAGTTTTAATCAAAGAAGAAATTTGGGCCAATCACATTGCTTGATGGAACCTCTGAGGAAATATCTTCTCAGGGACCCGTGGAACATCTGTAATGATCAAGGAACTGCCGTCAATTATCATAATAGATATTGCACCTATTTTGGGTAGGATAATATCACTATAAGATCAAATTCAAGTGTAAGTGTATAGTCCCATCATCAAAGTCCGAACTGTCGTGTAAATGCCTGTATTCACGTCCATTCGCGACTTCACCAACTCTGTTTATTCAACAATCTCTGCAATGTGACGAATTTACGAATTTGCAACCAATTCTGACGCTTACTCCAGTCGCAGACTTATGGAGCTCTTCGCATCAATTTGTGTGCACATGCACAGGTAATTCGGCTATTCAGCATGCGATGGAGTCTGTCGAAGGGGTGGATTCTGCAGGTTGTACTGCTCTGAATTCACCTGTTTGCCTTTGCCAGATCAGAGTGGCGAATTGAGGGGTTTGATGGTAGGGCTCCAGTGTTGCATAAGGTGACAATTCATTCAAAATAGGGGCACTGCTGCCTTGCAGTGCTGGGTTCTGGGTTCAATTCCACTGTGGACCTCATCTGCATGGAGTTTGTGGAGGTAATTCACTATGCTCCGAAGTGAGGTGCGTAGTGTTTGCCTCACTTTGGAAAAACTGAAATGCGCATGCTGATGTCCTGCACGTGGACATCAGCATGCGCATTAAAGGGATTCCCCTCCCGGCGAAGAGACTCGAGTGCTCTTGCCAGGAGGGGAATCCCTTTAATGCGCATGCTGATGTGCACGTGCAGGATATCAGCATGCGCATTTCAGTTTTTCCAAAGTGAGGAATTTTACTATTACTATTATTAATTTTTCATAGTAAATTCGCAACTGCGACAATATTCTCACTATAAAGATGCGACAGTAGCAGTCGATTGCAACTGTCATTAGCTGGCAAATTCAGACCTATACGCAACAATTTGGACTTTAGTGAATAATCCCCAATGGCCTCATTGACTAAAGGCTAAATAGCTGTGAGTATATCCTTATATACTGTATATATATCCTTATCCTACATAAATATTTCTTATTTCTATTACCCTTTATTCAACATAATTTTTGTAACTTTTCAAGATTATGGCATTGCTGCAACCTACACTACTTAGAAGTAAAGCAAGCTTTAAACAAATGCTGTTTTGAATGCTGCTGTGAATTCACATCTATTCGCCACTTCTCCATGTTCATTGAGTAAACTCTGTGATGTGGTGAATACACAGTATGATAGTAGCGATCTTAGGGAGGACTTTGCATTACTTTGCATGCACAGGTACTTCTACTATTGAATGCTGGTAACCTACTAGGTTAACTGCTCCAAATTCACCTGTTTGACTTCGCCACTTCAGAGTGGTAAATTAGAGGGCTGATAACTGGGTTCCACTTTCTACTTCTATCTGACTTACTACATCACACATTGGATCTGACAGTGATTGCCACTGTTTGCTTGTTTGACAAAACTAGCCACAGCTTAGACAATAACGAGAAGTGAAACCGCACCGAATTTGGCAATGCAACTCGAATTATAGCGAGATGAATTCATCCTTTAGTCAATGAGGCCCTAGAAATAGGGTATATACACCTTTAAGTTTCCCAAAGATCCCAGATGCAATATATAAGGGAGGGTAGACTATAGAGCATATTTATTAAAGAGTGCATTTACATGCCATATTGAATATGCCAAAATTTGTGCTACTTCACCTGTAGTGTAGTCAGCTATGCATATTTGCTAGTTAGCATATTGTAGCTTAGATGAAGTAAATTGTTGTACAAGTCATAAAGTAGCTTTAGGATGTTGTCAGGCAGTGACGTGTTGAATCAAATTGTAATAAATAGACATAGTGTATTGATGTCATCATTTTCATGGATCTGCTGAGGCAATGCCACCATAACTATCACTCATTAATGACAACATACAGGCAATAAGCATGAGTTATCATAAGAATGGTCAATGTCACTGTTTTGTCATGTGTTGGTCACCAGTTCTATCACTGGAGAGCAGTCACATAAATGACAACAATTGTTTTTATATTAATTTCAAAAGCAGACCGTTCCTAGCTCATGTTAGTACTTGGTTGCCAAGTAAAATGTCACCAGAATAGCAACAGGAACCCTGGCTCAAGCCCCACAATTAACCATTCTCATTTGACAAATTCATGTCAGTACGGCTTAGCAAACTTTCACTTCAATACTTAAAAGATATGTAAACCCTGTCTATAAACAGAGCCCCATTTACCTATTGTCAAGCAATATAGCGTTTAAGAAACTCCTGACTCACCTCTTAATTCAGCAGGGCTCTAAATCTCCCTGTAACTGCTTTCTTCCTCTGAACAATTTCCTTGCTGTGTATAGCCACCCTCTCTCCTTTGATGCTAAATTGTGACAGTAGATCATGAATAAGCAAATCTTTGTACTGAGAGTAGAGAAATGTAGAAAACAGAGTTTGGTGAGGTGGGCATGCTCAGAAGCAGTTTTAAATCAAAATTCTACTTCTGTGCATGCTCACCTCCGAGACCTTGAACAGGAAGCAGGAAGTGAAAAGGATTGCAGAGCTTTGCACAGCAGAAGAGATCAATTTGGTAGCAACAGCAGAAAGCAGTGCTGGAGTGTAAAACCTTGATTGGTAAGTAACCCCCCCTCCCTTTAAGAATAAACTGAAATAAGGCAAGCTTCACTTTGCCTTTAAAGTGATACTAACACCTGTGGGATTTTTCAGAATTCTAAAGAGCTTTGAACTTAACCTATTTGTCATGTTTTTGTCATGGGCTACTGTTAGCTAGGAATCATATCTAGTTTCTGTCATATAGAATCTGATCCAACAGCTCTTTAGGCTGACAGAGGAAGTTCTATAATTCTATACTATATTTAGACATGCAGATTTGAATACCTAATTTGTCTCTCTACTAATGTGATGTTGACATGAATTACTAACGCTGGTTTATGGTAACAGAGTTTCAGAACTAAATAGTTATGCAGCATATGCATATTTTATGCATGTGTTTTATATATCTTACATTAACAAGTTCAGCCCTTTAACTGTTGGCTTGTGTGTGTGATGGTCATGAACTTACAAAGCTCTTCACATTAATTTCCTTGTGCGTGCATATTTCTTGCTGATAGATAGATAGATAGATAGATAGATAGATAGATAGATAGATAGATAGATAGATATTTGTCAATTCTACATACTTTATGTACATGAGGACATGCAAGGATTGAAATTATGTTACTAATCTCTCCAGCATACACGACAATGGGAATAAGAATATAATTACAAAACTAGTAGGCAAAGTAAAGTACAAGTGCAATACCATAATAAAAAGAAATACAATAAAATAAGTAATGGGAAGTGAAAGTGTGTATCAAAAAGGGGGAGGAGGTGTGGAGCATGGAGGCAAGTTGAGACACTGAATACTTACTGAAATTACAAGGTCACAGGGGAGTAGTGATAACAGGTGAGGAGGCTAATAGGTGAGAGTGGGGGAGAGATAAGGGAGAGGGGGCAGAGCAGGGAGAGAGTTCAGAGTTCTTTCAGCCTGGTGGATGAAGCTGTTCTTCAGTCTACTAGTCCTAGCCATTAAACTGCGCATTCTTCTCCCTGAGGGTAGCAGGTTAAAGAAACAATGAAAAGGATGGGTGGGATCACCTGCCAAACAGAGGACTTTCTGAAGGAGACAGGAGTTATATAAGTCCTGGAGGCAGGGAAGAGAGGAACCGATAATCTTCTCAGCCATTCTTACAATGCTTTGAAGATATTTTCGATCGGATGCTGCGCAGGCCATGTACCACACAGTGAAACAGTTAGTCAAGATGCTCTCAATGGCTCCTCTGTAGAAGGTGGTCATGATGGAGGTAGAAGCTCTTGCTCTGATTAGTTTACAAAAAAAGTAGAGGCATTGATGAGCCTTCTTGGTTAGTGATGATGTATTGATGGACCAGGAGAGATCTTCTATTTACCAAAAGTGGGGCTGAGTTGAAGTGGTGACTTCAAGTAACACGTACTGTGTTGAAATCACCAGTTCTAAGCAGTGAAGTAGGGGGCTGATAAGAGAACTCCAGTGTGACCTAATACGGTTGTTTATTTAATGTGACAATAAAGACTTCGTCCAACTGACAACATAAACTAGGGATATGTTGACATGGAAAAGGATGTAACATTCACTTAATACAGTTAGTGGGTCATTGTAAGAATGATGTAACTCCACTTCACTGGTGGAATTTTCAACAGTGCGCATCATTCAGCATCCTACAACTATTCAACTGCCTATGCTGCACTATGCAAGAAATCACACCTAACACTGTTTGCTTCTTTACCAAGGGAATCTGCCACTCTGTGAATAAAAAGTAGCTAATTCATGACTATTGGAGGGTAGCGACCCAAAGTGATGTGAATTCACTTTGACAGTCAGATTCACACTTTCATGAATAACCCTTTCCTTCTTGTTATTTTAAATGTGTCTCCAGGAAAAGGGAAGATCACTAAACTCATTCACTAAATACAAAGGGTTATATTATTATAGATTAAAGTTTACTTCACCACTTCAGCTCTATAAAATAGTCATACAGGGTAGCATTTGTTTGATAAATCCCAGAGCAACCCTCCATTATTAAGAAAAATGGTGCAGCCTAGAACTCCTCTTCCCAGAAGAAGCTCCATTTCCTCTGACAGCCTAAAAAGCTGACCCTACATGACATAAGTCAGGGATATTCTTATTATAAGACATCATTTATACATAACTTTTCAAGCTTTTTAAAATGATAAAATGGTGAATGATAAAATAAGAGACTGCTTATAGACATAAATAAAAAGAAAGTTTAAATATCACAGTGATTTTGTTGTTCTACTTATGAAACAGTAATAAAATAAAAATTCTGGTTTTCAAATTTTTGTCACCAGTCTCTAAAAAAATATAAGATACATTAGATCAGAGACAACTGGTAGACTTCATTTACTGATAATAGAATAAAAAACAGTTGCTGCTTTTAACAACATAGTTTAGTTCCCTCTTGAATGTATGATTTATTGTGTCAAATATTTTGTGTATTTTGCTTAACCTTGATTAACCTGTGAATTCCATTTAAAAGGCAAACATACCGTATATACAATCCAACACTTTCAATGATTTATTTTAAAGGGATGCATTTATCTACTGTACAATATATATTTTGTGAAAATGGGAGAAAGTTACTTTTTATTATTATTTAGTGCTACTATTTCACGCTTTACAGAGATTCATCATTCACTCCAGTCCCTGCTCCATGGAGCTTACAATCTAGTTTTTCCTTATTTTGTCACACACACATGTATGATTTTGGATTTTGGGAAGAAACTCATGCAAGTGAACATACAAACTCCATGCAGATGAAGTCTATGCTGGAATTGAACCCAGGACCTCAGTGCTGCAAGGCAGCAGTGTTAACTGCTGGGCCATCACACTGCCCAGTTTACAGTTCAAAACTGAAACCCTTGGCTGTCAACAGACAGACCAACATTAAAACCCAGAACACTATTATCTTTGGTGCCCACATTCTCTGACCAAGTAATGACAACACATCTTCTTGTGGTAGAAAGTTGCCCACAGATTTATTAAAACTTCTATGTATAACCTTACCAACACATTATGCCTGCAATTGCAACGATAGCTGGCACGAATCAACACAGAACTTCCAAGAATCTTGAATCAACCAGGGCACAGCCTAAACTGTGAGCTACAGGCTAGACTCCAAATAATCCCAATTTATCAAGGTTAGAAGAGCTATGTCAGTGCACCAACGTCCAAATAAAGCTGTGACAATAAAACAAATACAAGCAATTACAGACATACTTGTAACCTAAATCACATGCATATTTACAAATATAGAACATCAGTTAATAAAATTCCAATTTAAACAAACTTAACTTACTTTATTCCCTTAAAGGCTGTACACTGAGCCAAATTCTGTTGTGAGGAAGTGTAATTAACTTGTGGGTGTGTTACTATCCCACATTACCAACTGACCAATAGCACATTAGCTATATATGGAGGGAAAATCTAAAAATCTTTCATATGCTGTCCTGTTGTAACAAGCGGTGCTTGCATGAGCACACCACTCGTCACTTCTGCCGGCAGGCACTGCAGAGACACAGCTCTCCCCAGCACTTCTGGGTTGGATTAGCCAATCCAGAGCTGCTGATGTCAAAGGTGACATTAGCGGCAGCAATTTCAAAAGGCTGAGTATTGCCTTCAGCAGTGCTCGATCATTAACTAAAAAACATCACCAGAGGAAGGGAGAATCCTGTTTGTGAATGTGTTCTGGAAGCCATTTCATGTATCTTGCTTCAAGTTATCTTCAGCTTCAAGTCTGCTTTAAAGGGATCTACTCCTTAGAGTGTCTGGTTTGTGTTTCAAGTATTCGGGTCCTGTTTCAAGTATTCTGTTCTGTGGAGTGTCAGTTCTTCAGTAAGTCTCTTTACAGCTTGCACCTTCAGTTTCTGGCAAGTTCAGCACTAGCCAGTTTGCAGAGTCTGACCCTATCCTTGTTATGGAACTGCCTCTGTGCAGTGTCTACCCTATTTCTGAGCTGCTTCTAATGGGTGCTGTGTTTTAAAGTTCAACATGTGCCCAGGATTGCTGTAAGTGACTGTTTTGTTATGTTGCACTTCTATGCTCTGTACATTATAATTCTGCTGTTCCAAGTATCTGTTGAGCTCCATGTGAGTCTATCCAACTGCCACCAGTTGGGGGGGTTACTCTGAGGGCAGCGACATGAGAGGTGTCTGCCTCAAAGGCCATAGCCCCTTGCGGGGGTTTCAGAGTGAAGACCTGACCCTCCTTAGACTCGGTGTTAACCAGTGACAACTCCTGCTGTGGTATTGAGGATCCACTATAACTCTTTATGCACCCTGCACCTATACCTGAATCTGCACCTGTAGTAGAGTCCTGAGTGTCCTCTTCTTGAGTCTGCACCTATACCTGAGTCTTGAGTATCCTGTTCTTGGCATAACCAACCTTTGGGTTTGCTACGGCATCTCAGTTCCCATGGTAACCCAATGTTTGTGTTTATCCTGAAACCATTAAAGTGTCTTGTTCTTTGAAAATGTCTGTTCCTGGATTCCTGTCTGGTACAGTCCTAGTCTTCCTGTGTTACACCTGTCAGCCATGGCCCAGCCACTCCCACCCCTGCTGTTGTTGCTGTGTGGGGGCAGGGCATCCGGTCAGACTTTTATCTCTTTAAAAGAGTAGGATATTTTATTATTCAATTAAATAGAAAAGAGCTCTAATTAAGCTATTTTAAAGTAGTGCCCAAGCAAAAATCAATTAATGATAATCATATACATTTGTGAAAAATAAAAAATAAAATTACGAAAAATCTTAAATAAAGTCCAAAATAAAGTCCAAATAAATGTCCAAAATAACTTATTCAAATTGCAGTGCTGCTCCTCCTGTAGAAATCAGGCCAAATTTATTCAAATCTTCACAAAAAACAAAATCTAAGGAAGAAGCGCAAACACGCACTCTATAGTGCTTTATCCAAGTGACATTAGATGAATACAAATAGTGAAAATTCAAACGTCCCAAATTAAAGACAAACAGATCTATGATCTGTGAATGAAAACTCGTGAATGATGGACACCTTGTGCAACAACACCTTTAAGTGATTATATCACCTGTGGCTAGATTTTAAGCTTACCAGAAGCTATATGTTTTCAAGCCTTTCAGTCTGTATCAGACTAGATCTTTATTCCATCAAAGACCCCACTCAGATGACCATCTTGCATCAGAATATATACGCCAGGATATATATGTTTTTTGTGAATATTTTATTATTCAGTTATTCAAATTGTTGTGTTGAAAGCAGAAAAAGGGACAAGCAAAAGGATCTGAGTGACTTTGACAAATGTCAGATTGGGATGGCTAGATGACTGGATCAAAGCATCTCCAAAATGGCAACTCTACTTCTGGCTTGACATGAGGTCTTATTGAGGTCCATCTGGTCCCTTGCTCTACTGCTCCAGCCAGGATGAGGGTGAATCCTCTATAACATAGAAGCCAGATGTTAGTCAAAGCCTTTCGAAAGTACAATTTATTATTGATTATTTTCTGCTATCATATTTCATTGACTGGGAATGATTGTACTTGCTTGCTGATTGGCTTAATAACTGTCACTGCGCTGTAAGCTAAATGTGCTACTTCAGACATGGAATTATTGAATTCTATGTAGCCCAATCAAGTTTTAAACAGCCTTTTTCCTGTGGTAGTTTATAAGCAACTGACATCATCTATTGATTTTCCATAGAAGGGAAAACAGGAAATATGAATCATCAGAATTTGAATTGCTCATGAAACAATTTTCTCTATTAAAATAAGTTCAGCATTAAACACCTCTTCCTAGGTGAAAGAGTGTTATGTCAAAAAAATTAACACTTCATACACAGTTTCAACTTTTACACTTAGTGTTTAGTCTTCTCTCAAATGAAAATCACCCTCCCCTGTAATAATGCTCACTTACTGAGTGTGAAATTTCACTTAAACTGTTAAATTTTTAATTACGCCCACTACCAACAATTACAATGCCTCCTGTACTTTAAATATTCATGTCAATTATGTCAAACCGATTAAAAATGATTTCAGCATATTTTAAATAAATATATAACATTATACAATGGAAGCAAAATCTTATTAATATATATATACTGTATATATATATATATATATATATATATATAATATATATTTTACATGATAATCATGCTGTCACATTACAACAGTATACTGATTTTTTTATTTCATATTATATCATTAAGTAATAATATATATTAAGTGCATGTTTCACCTTTACATATTTCTGCATCATAGTAGGTGCATTTAAACTTTTTGTGACAAGTAAGCTTTCAATAGGCCACCTTGGCTCAAAACAATATGAATTTGTAAAGGAATCTCATATAGAAGTGTGTCCAAACTGTTACTATGAAATCATACAAGGCTTTCATCCTCACTTGCTATAACTAACTCACATCATGGAAGAAAGTTATTCAACTCAAAAAGGCTGATCTCGGCCTTTTCGAGTTTATCCCACGAGATCTCGGCTGTCTGGTAAAAATTGATCGATATTTTTCAATTGATTTTTACCAATAGAAACTTTTTTATCAAGTTTTTCGATTGGATATTTTGAGGAGAAGGTAGCCATACTTTGCAATAGTCGTATGGCTACACTTCCATTGAAAACTCTGATTGAAAAACTCAACTTTTCGAGTTTAATAACTTTCACCCCATGTCTCCTAAGTTTCTCTTCCATGGTTTCCTGAATTCATCATCCAACATAATTCAGAGGCTATGGGCCTTACTGACAAAAGGGTGAATTCACCTTACTGCAATTTGAGTCGCGTATCCAAAATAGTTGCAAATTCACTTCTCATTATTGACTAAGTGGTAAATATACTGGTGGAACAAGAAGACAGTAGCGATCGCTGTTAGATGCATTGTGTGGTGTAGTCAGACAGATATAAATAGGATGCAAAGTCATGCGGAGCGAGGAGAGTTCCCCCAGTGAAATGCAATGACATCAGTCTGACACTGTCCCACTAACTGTATTCTGTGAATTTTCCATTTCTTTGTCCCCTTGTCCTTAGGTCTTGCTTTCATTTACTCGCAGTCGTCATTGTCACTTTTGAATGAATAGTCACCTTATGACACATCAGAGCCCTGCCATCAACCCCCAGTTCACCACTCTCATGTGGCGAAGTCAAGTGAAGTGGGTGAATTTGGAGCAGTACACCTAGTCACATTTGCTCCTTAGACAGACTCCATTGCTTAGTCAATAGTAGACGTTTCTGTGCACGTGTACACAAAGTAATGTGAAGTGCGCCATAAGATCGTGACTAGTGTTGTAGTCCGAATTGGTTGCATATCCTCCACATCAGAGTCTGATCAATAAGTGAACATGAGGAAGCAGCAGAACTCTAGATGACTTTTCAGCCTTTAGTCAAAAGGCCCTATATCTTTACACGGAGTAACTTGATAGTGTCATTGCTGCTTCAAGAAGTCCTAAGCTTGTAAACTCAGATGAAAAAATATTTGTTTACTTTGACTTATTAATTTATGTATTGCCAGCCAAAGTCTGTTTAATACCCATTGTACCGAGCTGTAGAATATGTTGGTCTTTCATACATCAAATAATAAAATATTAGTAAGCATAAATAACATTGATGTATATGAGGCCAACATTATACTTGATGCAAAGTTCTAAAAATGCATGACAATCCCATTCTAACATCTGGCTCTGTTAGAGTTAACTACAATGCTCTTCCCATAAATGATAAATGGATGAGATTTCTAAAAGACAAAATGACTTCAAGATACATCAACTTTGATAGGTCAGCTATTTCTGCCCTCTACAAAGCATCCACTTAGCCATTTCTGCATGCTCATTGAAGCATGAAGTGACTGGGCATGTACACAGACTATATTTAAACCCAAGCACTCACTCAGTAGCAAAGAGTATTGAGCTAACAGCATGCATACATTTTATTATCACTGCTTAGCAAAACCAAGTACAGGTAGTCCTCGACTTACGACGTTGATCTGTTCTTACGTGGCGTCGTAAACCGAA
>WMED01008933.1:6262-16613 GCA_019650415.1 Pipa parva | reverse complement strand
CACTGTTATTCTTCTCTGTCCCGGATAAGCGACTGGCTTTAAGTGGGGGGCACAAGTTGTAGCTTAGATAACCCCCCCAACTCACCCACCAGGTGTTTGCTATTGGCACTGGTAGGGTGCATGATGCTTCCCAGTTTGGGATACCGAGAGAGGGAGCTGCACAGTCAGACAGAGGTAAGTGCTCACTCACTCTCTCTACTTTCTTTGGGGGGTGGGTATGATCACCTGGCATTGGCACATGATTGGGCAGCTGAGTCCCGGGCGTGATGGCTGATTTATGGGCATGGAGGGTCTGGGCGTCTGTGCACATCTCTTCCCTATTATCAGGTTATGATCTCTCTGTCTTCCTCAGTGTAACTTCAGCCGAGGTGGATTGTAGGGACAGATGGTGCCATTGATCTTCCTGACATTGCCATAGCAGAGGGCACGACGAGTGCCAAATGACCCACGCTTGCAGCCAGCGGACAGGGGACAGCAGACAGGACAGGAGACAGGGGACTGGACAGGGGACAGGGGGACAGGACAGGGGACAGGATAGGGGGACAGGGGGACAGGGGACAGGACAGGGGACAGAGGACAGGGGGACAGAGGACAGGGGGACAGGGGACAGGACAGGGGACAGAGGACAGGGGGACAGGGGACAGGACAGGGGAGGGGGAGTAGTGAACCTTGTGCAGTGTTTGGAGTTGCTGAATGATAACAGAGACCTGTAGCCTCCCCAGATCGTGGGGTCGTGTTCGTGTAACTGGTTAGTGACTGCCACTAGCCCATTGACTAGTGAAGTGCACAGTAAAGCTTTCAAGTCTTATCAGCGAGCGCTTGTCAGTCTGAGTGTGGGGGGGAAGGGGTTAATCCAGGCTGCTCTGCTAGTCAATAGTAGGCAGAAAGTAGTGGATGTCAGCGTGTGATCATCCCGACCTTAACCCTGCTGGGAAGAGATGTGTCAATACCACCACCAGCTGCTGAGTCCTTGCCAGAAAGTTCATTTTCTTACGTGTAGGGACAAGGGAGAATTTATTGTGTGTCCAGCCCCATGATTGCTGTTAATTGCAGTAAACAGCACCTTTTTTTTTCTTTTAAAAGAGCCACTATATCCCCCCTCCCCATTTATACACACACACACAGGACTGGTGCAAAGGGAAAGGCTTCATGGTGCTTATTTTTTTTTTTTATTATTATTTGTAGAGAAAGGGACAAGGAAAGAAATCAATCACTTCCAATCACATGCAGAGTTAATAAACCCAGGGTTAACCTGCCATGATCATTACAAATCTGATACACATGACTACAGCATTGGGTAGTGGGAGGACAAGTGCTGTGTTTCAGTGTTTACAAGGTGGTTTTTCTTTCTTTTTAAACAGAGCACACTGGGTTTGCTTTAAGCAAGCAGGTGTTCCTAATGGGTAATGTGCAGATTGTGAAAAGAGCTCTAGCAAGTACCAAGCTACTTCTTTTCACTTGGCTTTAATGTTGTTTTATGATGGTGCTTTGGAGTAGCAATGCACAGAAGCACTGGGGATAGTTTTTTGGCAAAGTCAGATTTTTTAGGACTTAATTGAGATGTTAAGTATATATAACTATCAGAATCAGGATTGTGCTTGTTGTCAGGTATCCATCATTCTCTTCCCAAAGTGCTTTCTCATTAAAGCCTTCCTGGAACCTTGACCTAAACAGAGTTCCTTTACATTTGCCAAATGTGAAGAGCAAAGAATACTGATAGAGGTAAAACCTGATACATTGTATCATTTATTGTAGATCAGTGGCTGATAATGTGTTCTAACATGCATCTGTAGCATATGTCAGGGATTTGGAAACAGAGAAAGAATACAGTGGGTGGTCTTTCAATTCCTGGCATTTGGAAATATATTTCTATTTGTTCCTGTAATTTTTTCTTTTTTTTTTTTTTTTTCATTTAGACTGAATTGAAAAGACAAGCTTGATAACTTTTTTTGAAGTACTTAAACACTTCATCAGTACTTCTTTCTATAGCAAACTCTTTGCTGCCTCCTTCATAAACTGCACAACATCGCTTTCATTTAATTCACTTACCAAAGGAAGTAATGAAAAGAAATATCAGACTATCAAAGTTAATAGCATGTGAGCACAATTTAATTTACAATGTAATGCTAGCAATACATTTACCCCAAGTAGTCTGAATTTTTACTGATACCAGGCATATCTTAATTGGTCTCTCAAAGGTTCCGCGTTAATAGCACAAAGGTATAATTTAGCTCTGCTGCTCATAACAGACATTTTTATTAAAATGCTACAAGTCATTTGCCAGTACTTTTGACTAAGAAAAAAGAATATTGAATAAAGGATGCTCTTAGAAACCTCAGTAGATTGAATTAAATGACAGTCCCTACTCTGTGCATGGAAATAAGATTGCTGCCTTACTTATTCTATACATACTTCATACAGTCAAAATCAAAACAGCTGACCCTTCCCATAAACATAAGATAACAGTTTTATTTTATAGGCTGTTTAGTTCTGTAGTCTTTTTTTTTTTTTTTTTTTATTATTTGTTTTCAAAGTCTTTTGGGGCTTTGGTTTATACATTCCTTCTCATAAGATGGTTTACTCTGGGTTTGAAAATAACTAAAAGTAAATGATGATATTAAGTATAGATTAGTGATGGTGGAGTTTCATCTTCCATATAAGATCTGCAGGTGCAGTGGATTATTTTACAGTTGCTACAAACACTGCAGGCCTTGGTTGTATGTATGTGTAGTGGACATTTTTAAATGTGATTTGCCTAGACAGTCAATATCAGACACACAGTGCTAAAGATATCACTAGAAATACCCTTGCTTGTTTAAAACCAAAGAACAACAAAAATTTTATTGTAGAATAGGGTAAATTATTCCTGTTCTAACTTAGAACTTTCACGTAAAGAAAGTTCTTTTTAGCCGCCCATTAAGTGAGTCTAAGATTGTGTTCTGTTAAGCACCGCTAAGCTAACGTAATTATGCCTCATAGTAATAACTATTAAAGTATCATATCACATCAGGAGTTTTACAGTGTCACTCGTTAATGAATCCTGTACATTTGTATGGGATAGGCTGATTCTTCAAAATGGTCAGACAACCTGTAAGCAAGCTTTAATGAGTGCACTATGATGTCACAAGTGCAATATATTCATATTCACAAGAAAAGAGAAAACAAGTTTATTTGCTTTTAGGAGAGTACCTTTCTTAAAGGTTTTAGAGTCCATTTAAATTTTCTGTATATAATATTATTGTTTATCATGGGGCTACAAATTTTCTTTATATTTCATGCGTCTATAACTAGTAGCAGAATATTTATTTTTTTTTCTGATTTTTTTTTTTTTAGCTCAATCCAACAGTTAGTACTAAGATTGTTACAGTTTAACAACAGCTTAAATTGTTCTCTTATAAGAACATGGTCATGATTTGCCCATGAGTCCTCTGTATTATAACTCCACCTTTGTGCAGGTAGTATCAAGTACTTATTATTGCTAAATGGACGAAAATGTCTTATTTATTTTATAGCTGAAATGCATATGCATAGAGTCCTATTTCATTAGAATTATCTTGCATATAAAGTAGTGACTTTTTGGATTCTGTGTAAACACTATAATGTGTGCCTCAAGAATACTTTGTGTAAAAACATATTTCCTTGGTTCCCAAACTGATTAATTGATATGTCTTCTAAAGTCTGATTTATTCCATACTTTTTCATACCAAGCATTATGAAGCTCTCCTTGCAATTGAGATTAATGTTCCAGAGCATAGAAGTGGTTTGGAGGGTTGCATACATTTCCAGTGCCGTTGTAATCAATTTTAGACACAAGCATTCTACAATGGATCGGTCTGCATCCAAACCTGCCTTATTATGGAGAATTAACTTGCTTGGTGATTGATAGCTATATTTCTCCATCCTGAGAAGCCATTTGTTTCAAAACAAGTGTTATGACTTCTCAGAATCTCAGTGCTGAATCTCGAGACCCTAATTGCATTTATTAGAGGCCTTGATTTGTCACACACCGGAAAATGCTGAAAACTGCATTGGTTTAATTTCAATCTTTAGTGTCAAAGTGGGAAGATATATTAGTTGTGATTACAGCATTGGTGGTTGAAAATAGCTAAGCCATATTTACATATAGCTGACATTCTTACCCATTAAAGATCTTGGTTTACATTGATGGAAAAAATGGTTAAATTATTACATACCCAGCTTATTTGCTGGAATGCATAAATTTACTTGGCATCCTTTAATCAACTGTCTAACCATCTCCTAGCGACTTCTTTAAAAGTCATAATATGTCTGTCAGTCTTTATATATAAAGATTAGTGTCCTTTTACTGTATATACAGTACAGAATGATCAGAGAGATGTGAAAACTCAATTAGCTAGACATTACCACTTCTACTTGTCTTGAGGTTGATCATTTTTCCTAGGCAATAATAAAGATGTAATGTGTAAACATTGGTATTTACCTGTAATGTGTATGATCTGAAAATGCACTTTCCCATAATGTTAATCTTTGCAGTATATTAACATCTGAGTTTCAATACTGTGATGTTTCCCATTTTGAAGGATTTGATACAGGTCACTTTTTTTTTCCCACTGATTCCTGGACGTTGTTCAATCTTAAATGGCTAATTTGTGCAATGTAAAGCAGAACTAGAAAGATATAAAATTTGAGTGTTCTGGCTTCCCCGGTTATTTACATGAAAAAAAAAAATAGACTGCAAAGGAAAGGATATTTTCCTGATCAAACATATATGGCCATTTGCACATTAGTGCATGTAAGAGAAATATAAGTAATTCAGCAACCTCTTGAACCACAGTATATCCCTAGTACTTTGACAAATGTACTAGACAGTTTTTGTGAAGCATACTAAGCATACTACTTGGTTTTGTCATTTCTGAGTCTGTTGTTCATTATTTTATATAGCTCAAAACTGTGTCTGAGCTTCTAAAAAGCTGTAAGAAGAAATGAATAGTAAGTGCTTATAACATGTATAATGAATCTTAGTAAATGTTTTTAGCCCAAACCTAATATAGTGTAAATTGTTTAGTAGGGCACTTGCATCAGACATGGGTCACTCTTGATGAAAGTAAAGTGCAATATCCTTCTTTTAAAAGTGTAAACTACATTGTTATCTGTTCTTAAATACAAGGGCAGATCAGGTGCCTGTATACCAGGTATACTAGACAAGTTTTTAGAGAAGTTTTTAATCCACCGCTGTTGCTTTTGGTTTAGGAGGTAACTTTTTGGTTGTGAACCCCAAATCCAGTTTTTAATTACTCACCCCAAAACCAGACCTGAGTTGAAATGAAAAAAAAGTATGAATTCATTATCCGCAGGCATTTAGAAATAGTCTATATCTGTATCGGGGTCATGTATATGTATATCTCAATGCCCTTTTTGCCTTACATGCACACCATTGCTCTCTTTCTCCTGTAGACAGGCTCATAGTGTTCAAAAGTTGAATATCAAGTCCCAGTTGGACTGGCCTTTTCAAGAAACAATGAAATGTCATTTTGGGTTTTGCTTTTTGGTTGCAGTAATGACAGTGCACTTAAAAATCTAGATTTGTGCCAGTTCAGAGAATGAGAGCTTTCCTTTTTATCTCGCTATTGTAACATTTGCATGTCATTGTTGTCAGGGAGCTGTTTCTACACGTTGAATAACTGTTGGTAGCAGCCAGAATTATTACTAAATGAATTAAGACATAGTTTTCTCATGATGGATATTTCTTCCTGACTTCCTTTCTGAACTAGTAAAAGGAGTTTCGTTTTCATGTCATTTACTTTTAATGAGCAGGCTGGGCTGTAGGGAATTAACTATAGCTGCTATAAATATCTGGATTTTTTTTTTTTTAGATTTGATACTTATAATTGCATCCCATTATATCTGTGGTATTTTGTGGAGGACAAGTATTTTATTTTTTAATCTTCTCTACTACCCTCTAGTTAGTAGACAATAAAATAATTAATGTATATAATTCCTGGCTGCTAAGCCTGTGTCCCAGAAGCTGCTTTAAAACTATATCTCCTATGATACCATTATTGAATGATGCTGGAAGTTTCAGCTGTTGGAGATGTTAGGAGCTATTGTTTAACTCTTGAAGGAGGAGGGAACCCATTTGAAAATATGAATTTGTAATTAGTACTGATTCACATTATATATTTCATTCACAAACACCACACAAAAAAAAAAAATATTTTTGTTTTGCTAAATACTTTTGTCAAACTGTATTCCACTTCCTCTTCAGGCATAGAGCATGGCTAATATAGACAGCACCAGTTTGCTTTTCTAGTGGCTGTTGTGAAACGTATAATTTATTTATATGAAGGTGCTTTATGCAGGCCTACATAATAATGGACAATACAAAACATTTTTTAAATGCCAGCAGAAAAACGTACAATAGCCTTGAGATTCCTTCAGATTATAATAGACTAAAACTGTCATCAAATGGCAATGCGAAAAGATTGATTTTCACTTTCACTCCGGTTTCCTTATGCATTCAGAATTTTAGGTAATTTTTCTTTTGCAGGTGGTTTAGGTGTTTGAAAACTTCTTGGAAGGCTGTCTGAATCCAATGCAATAACAATGTATCTGAGTGAGCCTGTGTAACTATGCAAATGGAATGAACCCATACAAGTTGCATAGTATTGCCCCTAATGGGCAACAGTATTGAGTTTGTGCTATTGCAGTATGAATCACAAGTATGCATGTTATCAGTCCATGCAAAAAAAATCAAAATGGTTGCACTGTCACCTATTCAAGGTAATTGTTACTATTTTTTGTTCTTTACAGCATTTGGTAAAACAGTCATTAAATAGCTATTGTAACCTTAATAGCCATAAACATAGGGAAAATAGTAGCCACAGGGGAGTTTTACATATGAAATTTAGAATATCCTTAGATTTCACACTTTGGAGATTATTTTGGAAATAGCTGGAATGACAGGCAGTAGCTGGACTGATAAAATGTTGGCTCAATGTTACTGTACTAGTGAAAAAAGAGAAGGTGTTGGATGGAGGGGAAATGAAAGTTGTTTGAGGTAAAGAGCTACAAGTGGTGGGAGCTGTAGAAGTCCACCTTTACTGGAGTTTAGGCATAGCTTGGGTTGGTGGGGGAGACCTGGATATGCCTTCAGAGATGGCGTCAGAAAAATACATTTTACCAAAAGCCGAGGATTAGTAGAAATGCATAAAAAATATTTACCCTGTAACATTGTGACATCAGCACTTGACAAATACAGGTGTAGATTGTTCTGATAATTTGTTTCTCAGTATCATAGAATCATAAATTGCTTAATTTCTAAACTTATTGTAAAATTTCTAACAATTTTTTTTTTTTTATATTCAGTTAGAATTCTTGCACAAAGCAGATGCCTGAGATAAAAGAAATGCAGGGACCAATGCCTATGGATTGTAGCTAAGAGCCTTGACCTGTGAAGGAAAATCTATCCATGGAACACAACTAAATAGAATAGTTGGAGTCAGTTTGCTACTGTAGCACAATAATCATTGTTTTTATGTAACAGTTGGATAATTTTCCTGCATCGGTCAGATACCATTGGAAATTGTATACATGAAAACCTCTGTATACTGTAGTTAGTGTAAAAAATTGTCTCCATGGAAAGGAATGAGATAAAGTAGACAGTGAAAGAAGCTGTCTCCATGGATTCAGCGATATTCCTTTGTACTTTAGCAAACTGTCTCAATATAATACAACTAGATTCCAGTGAACATTTAGAGTCTCTTGCACGGTAGCAAATTGCCAACAAGATACTATAGTACTGCAGGAAATTGTCTCCACTGAATTCATCCAGACACAATAGTAGGTTTGGGAAATTTTCTTTATAGAATCAGCTAGATTCAGTTGTAGTACAGCAAATTCTTTCCACAGATCTAACAGATATTACAGGACAGGTGGAAATGATTTCAGGGAAACGCCTAAATACCATAAAACTAGAATACATTGACACAGTTACCGTAGCTCTCTGAGTTTTGTTATTATTCAATCCTCAGAATGTTATTTTAGAGATCTAGTTAAAGGAAGGCATGTCATAAGAATTTTAGGATTATGTCTTAAAAAATAGTAAAAGTTTAAGTTTTTGTTGTGTTTTTAAATTCAATATATTTTTTACCTAAAACATTGGTTTCTTACATAGATTTATGATATTGACTAAATCCCACAACTACAATTACTTATTTTTCTATGAGATTCAATTAAATATTACACAGTTGCCTGTTTGTTTTATAATGATACAGACCTATCCAGAAATAAGCGTAAGTAAAATATTTTCTTGGTATATTATGTGGTTGTACACTGTACGGTCTATGCTAGCAATACTTAGGCTCAACTGACCAATTAGCAGTCAAGAAATAAACCACGTGACACTACAATACATGAAGGACTATAACACCATTCTGTATAGCAACATCTATCTATACCACATTTAATTCCTGCAGGGGGTAGTTATACTGTCACACACAAACATATATTGATGACTATATACATCATGTAATGTTGGTTGAAGCTAGTTATTTTTATTTTTTTGCAGTTGGGATCTCAGCAAGATGTGATCAGTTGTGTATGTACAAATATACATATACTTACATACACAGTCCACAAATGCATTCATATAATAAAAAAATCCATGAAAAGTATATGCTTAGATGCCTTTCTCGCAGCCCTCTTTTTGCCTAAAATCTGTTAACCACTCTCATTCCTAGATTCCCTTTGCTGTCAGTCTTTTTCATTGCAATTACTGATAAAATGTACTGCTTACCAGTAGATATGAGTGCTAAGGGACCTCAGCTTTTGGCCTTGTGCCCTACTTACAGGTCAGAATTCCTTGTTGGATTGTAATATCCTCCTATTTCACAGTATGGGGGTGCATTATCTCTCACATATTTGCAAACTCTGTATCTCTACATGCATCAAATCAATGGAAAGTTCATGCTTTTCATTTTTAGAAACCTTTTGCAGAAGCAGAGTGTGTTCCATTTACTATTGTCCAGGGTAGAAATGGTTAAATGTATCTTGCCTCTTGTACTTGGCAGCTCCCTACCCATCTCAATCCTCTCTCCTGAGCATCTTTTCGCACTACCCCCTGAGTACCTTTGTACCCTGCCCAGTTTGTGCCTTTTTTTTAGTCATCCTTCCATCATTCAGTACTGTTTCCTTTATTCATGAGCAGAAACACCGTGTTTGGAGACGAGAGAAGGAGGCTGGCAGATCCTTTTGTGACTCCCTTCCCTGGTATGAGCATTTTTAACTTTCTGCTTTCGTTTTTGCTTTCAAAAAGAATCTTTCTCTGAATTTACTTACTAATATTTTCTCCAGGGATGCCTTGCATTAACAGATTTTCTTTTTTTTTTTATGGATAGTATACTGAGTTGTATACAGTTCTGTAAATGATTTAGAAAGCTAAAGCTTTAAGTACATAGGGGTGCCTTGAATTACATTGACTCAGAATATTGAAGGTACATATTTCTCCTCCGTACTCCTCACTGTATAGTTTCCTGTGCACTGGCAATAACTGCTTGGGTACCAGACTATACTTCTCTTAGTGTCCATAATGCTGTAAATGCATATGAATAAATTTGGGATTAGGTAGTTTGCGTGAATGGCTACATGCAAATAGGTATGTCATAAATAAATATTCTCAATTATTGTTGTAGTCAGCATTATGTTAAATGACTTGTGTCCTTTTAAGAAAATAATTGCAATTGACAAGTTTTATTTTAGTGCAGTACAGCTGTTTACAGATGGAAGGAATCAACATTCAATTGTTTCAGTGAATCCTTGAAGGGAAAGTCTAAAGCCAATTGCAATGGCATTACTTTAAAGTATTCTTCATCAGTTTGTCTTTTATGTAGATGTTAAATTATATTTAAAAAAATTGTGGAAAAATGTATGTTACCCTTTAAGTTACGAAGAATAAAGACTCGTAAATTACTATAGAAATATGTAAAAACAATACTCAAAATTGAAGGACTAATAGGTGATAGCAGTTTGTGTATATATATATATATATATAATATACATCATTTAAACATTGTAGCACCTAGTTACTATTTCAGTGTATCTGTCTGTCAAGTAAGTAGATGGCATTAATTAAAATATGCTGTACTTCAAATTTAAATAGCCATTCAAATATACTGAATGCCTTTAGAAAAGGGACAGTGACCAGACTGAATAAAAAGCTTTTAAATCTACTTGGAAATGGGGGTGAAAAAAAAAGAAAACAGCTCTTGGGATTGTCATTAAAAATAATTTTTTAGACCGTGTCTGTAACAGATTTAGTTGTCTCTGCAATGCTAAGTGACCATTATTATTGATAAGAGCTTCAGCTGAGGTAAGA
>WMED01008932.1:810-16614 GCA_019650415.1 Pipa parva | reverse complement strand
AAGGCTGGGAACAATGGCTGTAGCAAAGGCTGGGAACAATGGCTGTAGCAAGGCTGGGAACAATAGCTGTAGCAAGGCTGGAACAGGACTTTATTGAAGGAACCGACAGGGACAGGCATTAACAAGCTAGGGAAACCTATACTCAGGCGCTGAAGCATCAGGCAGGCTCCCTTATATAGCCAGGGAGCCTGTCAGATGATTGTTCTGGCTAATTTTAAAAAGCGCGCTGCCGCGATGTGCGCACTCTGATGTCAGCGCGCACGCCCGACGGTCACACGGAGGAGACGCGGCGCTCCTGAAGCCGTGATGGACCCGGCGCCGGAACGAGCTGCACGGGTAAGTACCACTTCTTTACACAAAGTTCACAGGAGGGGTACAGCCATTTACAGGGTGATTGAGATTAGGAGGCTTTCACCTGTCTCTTGGACCCTCTCTCATAATTCGAATCAATGGGGTTATTTACTAAAGTGAGAATTTGACTGTCAAATTCTTAAAAAGTGGATTCTTATAGCAAATCCGCAACTTCGACAAACTGAAAGTTGTGACTGTGACACTATTTCAACAGTAAAAAGTCACAACTGCAACAATAATATCATTGTAAAGCCGCAACTACAACAATCTAAATCAGAGGAATACATCCCTGAAACACAAGAATCACTTTCTTCCAAATCTTCCTCCCTTCTTATCCTTTCCTCTTCCTCGTCCATCTGATCAGCCCAGGAGAGAACCTCAAACCTATTCTTGGAGGTGGTTGCATGTTCTGCTGAGCCTCCTTTTACTAGAAGGTCTCGCATCCTGTGCTTTGCAGCCTCCTTTATTAAGGTTTTGGCTTCCCCAAGCACCTTCTGAACTTTTTTCTCGAGGTCCTTCCTCCTTTTTCCCACCTTTGGCTGTGTCTCTGTATTCTGTACAGAGAGTCTGTACAAATGGTAGCAATCCGTTACTACCTGTGGTATCACTGGCTGTGTCTCTATATTCTGTACAGAGTCTGTATAAATGGTAGCAATCCGTTACTACCTGTGGTATCACTGGCTGTGTCTCTGTATTCTGTACAGAGAGTCTGTATAAATGGTACTAGTCCGTTACTACCTGTGGTATCACTGGCTGTGTCTCTGTATTCTGTACAGAGAGTCTGTATAAACGGTACCAGTCCATTACTACCCATGGTACCTCTGGCTGTGTCTCTGTATTCTGTACACTGACAGTGAATCTGTATAAACGGTACCAGTCCATTACTACCCATGGTACCTCTGGCTGTGTCTCTGTATTCTGTACACTGACAGGTAATCTGTATAAATGGCCTCCAGAAACCATTTAGAGGAAATATTACAATTTTAATTGGTCAGAGAGACCAGGGGCTCTGGGAAGGCAACCTAGAGTACCTACCCTGGGACTAAAGGCCATGCAAATCTTCTGACTGGGATTTTATGTAGAGATGCAGAATCTGAGGAACAGTTTTGTGAGTTACATAAAATCAATAATCTTTTATCTGGAGACCAATGTATTAAGCAATTACATTTAAAGCACTGCTGGCTGAAGGCAGCTAAGTAGATTATAGTAGGAACACAGGAGTAAAAGGTATTGAACCTTTAAAGAATTTAGCAGGACAAAAACTATATCCTTAATGTAACAGAATCTAACACAACACCCTTTAATTATGTGTAAAAAAATAAAACGGCATTATAGAAAAAAAAGAGGGATCTTATGTACTGGAAAATCAGGGTAGTTGATAAAATCCCTTTAACACTCCTAAATACAGTACAGGGGAAGGGGTCTCCATCAATGGGGTCAATCAACAACACATGTCTAGTAACCGATGCTGACCAATCAGAGTTTAGCTTTTGTTATTGTAGGTTGCTTGTATCAGTGAATGCTCACTGCTGATTGGTTGCTGAAGGTTACTAGACTTCTGTAAACGACTGTCCTCTATTGATTCATTTCCCAGAGCGATTTAAAAATAATTTGTGAAGCCTCCTCTTAATTTGTCGAGCTGTGAAAATGTAATTAAATCCCAAATGTTACCATTTAACTCTCAGAATAACGCAACGAGCACCTCAGTTACAAGTTTCCTTTAAAAAGGGAAAAACTCAGACATAAACGCGAGACAGATCTCGTTAGATTTAAGTTTGTCGCGGAGCTGGTCAGGAATGAAGGAATTGTTCTTAGCTCTGAGCTGTAACATTTTTCATCAATTAGGACAGACAGTTTATGACCTACAAATCCTGACAATCTGGATGCTCTATGCAAATTGCCCTCGCTTGTCTCACAAACGAACATCGAAGTAATAATATTTTGCTGACAGTGGTAAGTAAATCGTCCCGGGAATCCAACCTCCTCCCCCACACCCCCCTTTTCCCCTTATATTTTTTAATATATTTCTTTTCAAGCAGTGAGTTTTCCAAAACAAACTCGAAGGCATCTAGGCCGTGTGCAAAGCAACACAGCACATTTCTGGGGCCTAGGACAAATGTAGAAAAGAAAAAGACGGATTTTCTATCAAGACTTAGTCTCCGATGGCACATTCAGACATAGTGATCCAATGTCGTAGACTCTTTGATCATTTCAATGCTAGAGACACACAAAGACTGACATAATGAGAGGCCGTGATCAATGCATTCTCTGAGTCCATCGAGAAAAGGCTAAGAACTAATGGACTTCAACTTGCAACGAGGGAGGTTTAAATTAGACCTTATTGTAGCGGTTAAACAGTGGAACAGATTGCTTAAGTAAATTATGGATTCTCGATCACAGGATGTTTTGTGGAGCGGGCCGAGTCTTCATTTGTCACATGTATTATATGAAGCTTTAATTTCCATGCAAAGCAATTAAAATGTAGCAAAATAGCAAAAAGGAAAGGCTGTCGATAAAGGGGTTCATGCACTGTAGCTGGGAAACAGTCTTGCTCTTTCGAATTTCTAGGTGGATTGCACTGGATGACATTGCCTGTTACATTCTATGCTGTAATTAGAAACAATACCGAATATTATTAAAATATAGCTAAGGAAATGGTAATCTTAATCGGGACTGGCCTTTGGGGTGTGTGAGCTGTGCAGTCCCACAAGTTTCCAATCACGAGGGGGCGCTGTTACAGTTACCAGCAGGAAGAAAAAAATTAAAGGCTGCATAGAGCTGGACCTTCTAGCCAAGGAGAAGAGCAGCTGTAACATTACCAGGATGTAACAGGGGGCCTTGATAAGGGATTGCACAGGATGCCTCCCGCCACTAGGCCTGTCCTGATCTTAATAGTATGTTGAGTCAACAAAAGTATTTTCTGATTGACCGTTTTGCACAACTGATTCAGAAATATTTTGCTTTGCGTGTCAAACCAACGCATTCACAGTATGGTTTAGAAGAGCGAACTTTCAGACCCAGTTTCCTCTGGCTATTTTCTCATCAAATTTCCAAGCCGTGTCCATTGCCTTCATTAAAAATCAATACCCCAACAATCAGCCCACCCTCACAGTCAATGAAGCCTCTTGTTGTTGCCATGGTAGCTAAAATATTATGGAATGATGGGATGATATTTGTTCATTTAACTTGGGAACTGTATTTGAAAGGAGAACACACACAATGCAGAATTTAGGTGTCTGAACTATTTATTCCACCACTGTTGGCTAAATCACAGTTGTCCCTGGCCAAAATAAATTATTTGGGAAAAAGAAAGATTTCACAGCTTAGGACACATGGAAGTTGGGTTTAGTGTCTTATTCCTGCAAAATGTTCTGGTTGTAACAGCAATCATGAAATGTTACAGATAAAAGCAGAGATCCTTACTCTCATTCTTTCAAAGAAGATGTCTGAGCAGAGCTTGTGAGTCAAGTCAATCTGCAAACCATATAGTCATACTCTTTAGCTATATATTCAAATTTACCTTTATGTGTGATACAATATGTGTAAAAGGCAACATTCTGCTATACTTCCATCTGACCACAGAGGGCACTGTTTCACTGGGGCATCATGGGATCAATGGATGCAAATAATATTATATTTTCAATTTCTGACAACTACATTTCATTCAGGCAATATCATTTCTGGTGGGCAAAATCCCTTATAATTATTTTTTTTTCCATGTTATGTAGATAGGTGGGAAGGAAAGTACAGCTTTCTGTTTAACCAGCAGTATTGAAGATATAAGGCAAGGCAATCTTTTTTTTCAGCTACATATTACTTGACCTTTGATTTGATCAAATTCAAGTAAATATCATCTTGGCGTCACGTACCTGAAAGCAAGTAAATAAAAATAACTGCGTGTAGAGAGAAATATAGTCCCAAAATTGTTCCTGGTGGCAAAAATTAGAATTTCAATTGATTAAAAGCGAAAATAGGAAATCTCGAAAACAACCGAAACAATGTCCTGCTCTCATCATCTATTAAATCAACTGTTACCCGCGTGTGAATGAAACATCCAAAGTCTGTTTAAATTGGATTCCTTTTTTCTTTTCACCTTCCATATTGTGTTTGCCAGAACAGATGAATCTTATATAACTTATAAACCCGTCTAATCTCCATAATTGTTTCCTTAAATTGTGTCCTGATTGAAAATCACTTTGGTGACAGTTGAAGAAAACAATGATACCTTCTGCCTAATAGCTGATGTTAAATGTTTTTCTGTATTGCAATCAGGTAATTATGCAGATTAGAAAGTAGACACAAAATATGCTGATTGACGAGACCGTGCCTAATTAAAGATGAACGGATGCGGGCATGCATGCAATGTTATTATTCACCTGATCTTGGCTCGGATATCAGTCCAAATTTCAGCCTCTTCTATGCTCATTGTCATCAACATTATCTTTTTTTTAGGTGTGTTCATAGAGCCTACTGGAGCATTAAATTGCTTCCAAAGATTGACCAACCAGTTGCCAGTCATTGCATTAGAATGTTTACGTTCAAAGTGTTGATCGACCTTTAGGTAATCAGAGCATTTTCACATGCAAAGGGTCAGACTGATCTGTGGCCAATCAAAGCAAGGAACACTATTCTGTTCCAAAATTAATATGTATATAAATTCATCTTTTCAAAATGTTATACACTATTTTATCTGAATTTATATTCAATTATATATGAGGCAGTCTTATTGAGGAACCCCTCACCAAGACTGCCTGTTCTCGTCTTAAACCCTTCTCTCCTGCTGCCCCCTTATCTTTGGAATTCTCTACCCCTCTACCTCCGCCAACAGCAATCCATCAATATCTTCAAATCTAAATTAAAATCTTACCTCTTGGAGTATTAGCACTGGTTTTCATGTCTGTATTTTATCTTTAAGCAACTATTTATTATGAATTTTTTAAATATTTTTTATTTATTCTTTATTATTATTATTTAATTGGTGGCTACAGGCTAATGAACTGTAACTTTATGCTACTGCACTTGTTACCCTCCTATCTGTGTATGTAAGTCTTCCTCCTATTTAGATTGTAAGCTCTATGTAGGCAGGGACCTCCATCCTCTTGTTTCAATCATGACCTGGCACTTAGAGTGATGATTATTCTTGATTATATGCCTGTAATTTACTTCACTTGCTCTTTGTTACACAGTTTACCCATTGTCTATATTAGAAATGTACTGTTGGATTGTACAGTGCTGTGTAAACTTAGTGGCGCTATATAAATAAAAATGCATACATACATGAAGATTTCCAGCATTTTTGAAATATTTGTCATTGACAAAATCTTGGTGGAGGACCTCAATTTCAGAATTTACAGTCAGCTGCTCTATGTCTTGCATCTGTTTAGACAGTTTACAGAGTCCAATCAGATGCGAGCGAGTTGTGTTTGTTTAGACAGTTTACAGGGTCCAATCAGATGTGAGCAAGTTGTGTTTGTTTAGACAGTTTACAGGGTCCAATCAGATGCGAGCAAGTTGTGTTTGCTTAAACAGTTTACAGAGTCCAATCAGATACGAGCGAGTTGTGTTTGCTTAAACAGTTTACAGAGTCCAATCAGATGCGAGCGAGTTGTGTTTGTTTAGACAGTTTACAGGGTCCAATCAGATGCGAACGAGTTGTGTTTGTTTAGACAGTTTACAGAGTCCAATCAGATGCAAGCGAGTTGTGTTTGTTTAGACAGTTTACAGGGTCCAATCAGATGCGAGCGAGTTGTGTTTGATTAGACAGTTTACAGAGTCCAATCAGATGTGAGCGAGTTGTGTTTGCTTAGACAGTTTACAGGGTCCAATCAGATGCGAGTGAGTTGTGTTTGTTTAGACAGTTTACAGAGTCCAATCAGATGCAAGCGAGTTGTGTTTGTTTAGACAGTTTACAGGGTCCAATCAGATGCGAGCGAGTTGTGTTTGATTAGACAGTTTACAGAGTCCAATCAGATGCGAGCGAGTTGTGTTTTCTTAGACAGTTTACAGGGTCCAATCAGATGCGAGCGAGTTGTGTTTGTTTAGACAGTTTACAGAGTCCAATCAGATGCAAGCGAGTTGTGTTTGTTTAGACAGTTTACAGGGTCCAATCAGATGCGAGCGAGTTGTGTTTGTTTAGACAGTTTACAGGGTCCAATCAGATGAGAGCGAGTTGTGTTTGCGGGATCAACGGGCTGGGCATATTAGTATAAAATAGAATCCTTTATATTTCAATAAGAAATGAAAACTGTATTATCAATACAAATTGTTTCACGGATAATTATTGAGTTACAGCTATGTTATACAACCTGGATTTTATTTTATTTCCTTACTTCCTTTCCAGTTAAATTGACGTTTCCCGTGCAGTATTCATATTTACTGCCTTAACATATTAATTATCTTAAACCAGAGAGGACGCTCTAGTAAAAGGCACTTGACTGACTTGTTATTGTAGGGAATCTTGGGAATTTCAGCCTTACATCTTCCCTTTGTTATTAATGATAATTGAGATTTAAAGAGTTAACCTCAAAATCAGCAAAACAAAATGGCTTCCAACAACGAATGCTGACAGAATTGGCACCACTTTCCACAAGATCTCTTCAGATGGACTCCTTGCATTAAACACTAGCCTGAATGGCTTCAAATAGAGAGATAAGTAATTGGCCGCTGCTGAACTAGACAGTTTTAAGAAAATGCTTTATCATCCAATGTACAAATGTGTCTGACTTTTAACATTAGTCCCCTCTGCTAATCTTTTTCACAGAAAGATTTAGGTTGTATAACACAATAATATAATTGCTTAAAACTGAATGAAGGGAGCATATTCTTAACCTGTTCCTCGCTATGGTACATTACAGCCATTTTGACCAGGAAGTGCGAAAAATAAAAATGGCCCTCCCCTTAGACAGCCGAAAACCAGAATATCCAATAAGATTCTCCAAATACAAGAGAAAGCTGACACCATATAGCCGTAAATCTCACATTGTACCAATTGAGTGGGAGAATGTCCTCTTTTCAGAACAAGTTTTCTGTCCATTTTATTATTATTATTTTTTTTTTTTTGTAATATTTATTTCTGTAACAAACAAAGAGAAAATGTGTCACAATTTAACAAATTTCCATATGTTTCACAACAATTTTCACACCTCAGGAAGCGCTAGCAGTTCTCTGTGGTGTTTGTAACCAGAATGATTCAAGCGAAGTCAGATTGGGTTGTCTGAACTGATCAATATGGTTTCCACTGTCCAGAGCTGCAACAGACAATTGCATATTGTGCATATTTTTATGAGCGATTGCATTATCTGTTGGCACGTAGACTACTAATTAGAAATACAGGAGGAATTTTATAATTAAAGCAGTATCCATTAATGGTTTTAAGCCAGTCAAACATTGGGCTGCGGGTATTTTTCTCAATGGAATAGGGTTATTTCTCCCTACCTGACAGAGGGACTGTGGGTATATTTCACAGTCCATCTATTTATCTATAAAGGTTATAAAGAATAAACACTAGAAGGCGCTAAAACAATAAAAAAGATATAAATGTATGAGTGCAAATAAAGAGTCACTGATGGGTGTAGACGAAATTTCAAATATATAGTGTCTTGCAGCTTTCTCCTTCCCAGAGTTGTTTCAGACTCCAATCAAACATGGATGAAGAGAACGAGAAATGTTTTGCGCTTTTTCCAGAACATTTCTCGTTCTCTTCATCCATATTTATCTATAAAGGCAAAGGGGAGGATGAAGGCATTATTTATGGGTTACCAGTTACCACCTTACATTTTATTGCCCCCAGGCACAGAAGCACACTATGGGGTTATTTAGAAAAGTCGAAAAGCTTTTAGACTAGTTGACACTGGAGAAGCATCATTTCTTTCTCAATATCACCCTTATATCCTGTTTTAAAGATTTTTAATGAAAATTTTATTGCCCCAAAAGTGTTCCCTGCCTCAGGCCTGCATAAACCATTATGCCCTACAGAGTTGGTCATGTGACTTACGCTCAGTTTTCCCATCGAAAAAAGACAATGCTATGGATCTGTCAAGGACGGTAAACCTAACTGGAAACTGTGCCGCTTTCAACTGATTCGATATTTATGGATAATTCATTTTTGAACACCGAAAATTTTTGTTCAACCATAGATAAATCAATGTAATCAAAGAAATATAATTGTTCTGAAATGAATGGTGAAATGCTGTCAAATGAAACAAAGAGGTCAAAATGTACTTTTCAATTCATTTTAAATATCCTCTTTAGGTGTGTGAGTCTGCAGAGATGGAACACATGTTGCTCTTGTCAAACTCGGCCAATATTATCCTTTCTTAGCTCTTCATAGGTAATGTTTACAATTTATGTACAATCATTTTACTCTGAGGTAGGTCAGTTGGTGGTTAGATGACAGGAACGTGTATGGGATTCCCACCACGGTCTGCTTCTTGAAGAACTGCTTGACTGATGAACTTCTAATACAAGTTAGATAAAGACATTTCCCTGAGAGTATGCTAAAACCAAATACAAATACTCTGTAAATAGTGGAGGGTGATATGATTTATTCTGAATTCAACAAAGGAACACATACTCCTGAGAGTTATTACCAAACAGACAGACTGTTACTGAGTTTGGGATTAAGGTGTTCCCTGAGAACCTTAAACAGTCTCAGAGACGACAGCTACAGAAGATCCTTGTCACAATTTCACAGTGTCAAAACATCAAGGAATATGATAGAATTTTTGATTCGAGTCACTATGAAATATTCTTTTTATCTGGATTAACCCTGCTGCAGGCAGGAAGAACTAAGTAAGCACAGACTGGTATTACACACACATATATATTATATATGTACAATATATATATATATATACAGTATATATACCATATCTAAATCACTCAAATATTGTTTCGATCTGTAATTTGGTTCCAGAAAGAAAGACAAAAATGATTAAAAACAGTCTAAAGATATTTATTAAACTCAGAAAGTCCGCTCTGGGTCTTTCTGAGTTTAACAAGAGAAATCGTGCATTGTTCTCGCAAGATTTATTTCAACATTTCGAGATCGAGTTTTTCAATCCTGATTTTTCAAAATTTTAATTGGAAAGCCATGCTATTAATGTAAAAAACTCGATCTCAAAAAATCTCACGAGAACAATGCGAGATTTCAATCGTTAAAGACCCAGAGTGGTCTTTCTGAGTATAATAAATTTCTCCCACACACACACACACACACACACACACAAAATATGGATAAACTGAGAAAACATTTTCATTCCTGAATTAAAATTCTGGGGCTTATTTATAAAAGTCCAGTCCCATTCAAGACTGAATTTGCCTCCATTCATTAAGCTCTGAACTGCGGTGAATTTGTGATCAAATTTGACACCTTAGATGGTCACAAACTTATGAAAACTTTTTGCATTTATTTTTCATTTGCTTAAATTTGCCTATTTACCAAAAAGTAGAGTGCATCACTGTGGCAGGGTCATCAACCCATGATCCATCAAATTCAGAACTTTGACTTCACCAGGTCAAAGTGGTGAAGTAAGGGGGTTGATGGCACAGCTCTGTACACTTAAATGACAAAGAAATAGCATCCACCAATGTTTACTCATTCCGCAAAGAAATCCATTGTTTAGCAAATAAGAAGTAGTTAATCTGTGTCTGTTGTTAATTGTATGTATTTATATGTATATGTACAATCCAAACATACAGTAATAACACAGACAAGGGTAAAGTGAGTAACAGAGAACAAGTAAAGTAAATTACAGGCATATAATCAAGAAAATACATCACTCTAAGTGCCAGGTTATGACTAAAACAAGAGGATGGAGGTTCCTGTCCCATAGAGCTTACAATCTAAATAGGAGGAAGACTTACATATACAGATAGGAGGGTAAGAAGTGCAGTAGCATAAAGTTACAGTTCATTTGGCTATAGGTGTCAATGAAATAAGAAAATAAATACAAAATATAAATTTTGAATAAATAGTTGCTTATAGTTAAAATATAGACATGAAAACCAGTGGCAAAAGTAAACACTGTAAATAATATGTTTATTAATCGGTAGCCAAAGAGTAGACAGGAGTTGTGAGGGAGACTTTTCGGGACAGAGAGAGGTAATTTTAGAAGCAGAATTTAGAATAGACTGGAGTGGGGAAAGATGGGAAACTGGAAGGTCAGTTAGAAGGACACTGCAGTAGTCCAAGCAGGATAAGACTAGGGCACGCATGAGGGTATTAGCAGTGGCCTGAGAGAAAAATGGACGGATCTTGTCAATGTTTTGAAGGAAAATGCGAGTTTTTAGCAGTGGTAGCAATGTGCTTAGAGAAGGAAAGAGCTGAGTCAAAAGTAACAACCAAGACAATGTGCAACAGGGTTAATGATCACGTCATTAAATGAAATGGAAAAGGAGTGACACAGGACCAGGTTTAGGTGAGAAAATAATCAGTTCAGTTTTATCCAGATTTAGTTTGAGGCAGTGCCGGGCCAATCAAGAGGAGATAGCCAGGAGACAGAGATTTTAGTATTGACTTCAGGTGTTATCGCAGAGGCAGATAAGTAAATTGTGTCATCCGCATACATGTGATATTTAAGACAAACAAGCTGATGAGGTCAACCAGGGAAAGTGTGTACAGGGAGAACTGGAGGGGACCAAGTACAGAGCCTTGAGGCACCCCCACATTAATTAGGATAGGAGTGGAAGCATCATTAGCACGGGAGACAAAGAAAGAGCGATCAGAAAGGTAGGAGGTCAGCAAAGATGCAGCTTGACCCCAGACTGTTGAGTTTACACTTTAATGAATAAGCCCCAAACCAAGGCAGTGGTTTGTTGACGTCTAAAGAGCTGGTGGATCTAGTACCCATGGTCTGGAAAGAAAATATAAAAGCGAATCATTCAGCCAATGCCTTAGACTAGCCATTAACAAATCCTAAATTCTAATGTTTTTTTTTCTTTCCTATTTGATCAAATTCTGTGCATGCCTAATTAGTACAAATATGACATTATTATTCCTCTGATTCTAACATTTTAATTTTGAAACGTTTCTATTGAATGTGAGCCAGGCCTGGGATATTCTGACCTATCTTTCCCTACAAAATAAAGTAATTTCACCCTTTTTGAAGTTGTTGATCTGCTGTACATGATGACAACGCCTGTTCATGCTCTAGACTGACGTTTTCTACCAGCCAATTCAAAGCCACAGTGCTCTTTTATCTCCCACGGTGAACCGGCCTTGCAACATAATGTCCGTGCTTTGATATCCATGATTGTCCCTTTTTAAAGATGTTCTTTTTGTTCATTGCCAAATGTTCACTGTAAAACATCAGAAAGTTAAGCATCTTCATCAGTTTAGCTCCTGCCGAATGACAAATCCCAAAAAATCTGCTGAGGGGCTTATTCATGAAAGTGCAAAATCGACCGGGATGAATTTTCATTATCTTGAGTCTCAACGCTCCAGTGGTGGCAAATTCTTATTCACTAAGCAATGGATTCCCACAGCGAAAAAGCGAAAGGCGTTTGATGCAGTTTATTGTGTAGTTCGATGTAGTCAATCATACAGTAGGAGACCTGCCATCAAACCGCTAATACGCCACTTTGATCTGCCAAAGTAAAACTGGTAAAATCAATACAGTACATCTCACTGTATTCGCTACTCTGAGAGATTCCAATGCTTGATGAATAGCCTAATTACTTGTGCACGTGCACACAAAGTGATGCGAAAAGCTCTGTAAGTTTGCAACTGTCGTAAGAGTCCAAATTGATTGCAAAATTGCCACATCAGCGAGTTTGATGAATATGCCAAGATCTGCAGTGAATGTGAATTTGGACGTGCACACAACTGTTCGGTCTTATATGAATAAGCCCTCTGAGTCCCTGGCATTTTTCATGTGTAAAGTTATTTTAACCTGTTATGGCAGTTTACATGCATCCGCTTGAGGAAACTCATTCGCAGCCTACTCAGTCAACCCGGGGTCGTAGGCCCCGCTTACAATTAGAGTAGTGCCTTGTACCTTTTGCATTACAATGACGGGCGCCAGAGATTCTTCTTAACAACAGGAACTGTTTATTTACATATATATATATATACACAGCGATAGCTTCTTACAGATTCTTCATAGAGACAGAATTTATTCAGTACATTCATCAAGTTAATTATACTGTACTTCGGATATAGTTACCCTCCCTTGAGTATATTTGGATATTCCTTTTATCCTGGCAAAGCATAAACTTCTCTCTCCAAGGGTCTGGCACAGAAACCCAGCCACCTTTGGCTGCCTGCAGGCATCGATGGAGCTTGATGGAGGCCCTAGAGCAAAGACCTCTTTACTTCCTGATCGCTGACTTATATCAGTTCTAGAGGGCACACCTCCTAGCAGATACAGTATATATACAACATATACTATTTAACCAAAAACACAATATATATTGAAAGGAAACTGATTAAACCATTTCCATCTCCTTACATATGTCAAACAATGGAGCTGCTTAATTGATTGTTGCATCTTTTAATGTTGTTGAGTGCAATCCCCATCACTAATAACTAGTGTCAATCTTGATGAGATTTTATCAACTCAATTAAAAGGGATTTAAAGTCCCAAACAATTTTTTGATACTTCATTATTTGTCCCAAAACAAACATTTTTCCAACACATGATTTTTATTTTGTGCTTTTTAATTTCCATTACTTCATGAATTATTTCATCTTGTTACTATCCCCCTTTGCATAGAATCTTTCACCTGAACGCATTTTTTGTAAGATTTCCAGTTTGTTACATTGTTGCAGTTTACTCAGTTAAATAGTAGTTTTCAAGCGCATGCGGCAGCTTTTAAAACGCTACAATGTCTTTAGTGTCTGGGACACAGGAAGTGGGAGGAGCAAAACAGATACCCAGCAGCTTGTGGGTAAAAGAATATGAGTCACTTTACAGCAAGTATCTTGGGAACAGTAAGTCACAGAGGTGCAATATTAAATTTATTAATACATGCATAGTGAACCCTACACAAATAGAATGTAAGTTGAGTATGGTATAGTGTCCCTTTAATCCTTTAAATTCCTGATTTACCATTGTTTTAAGTGCTACCTGACTGCAGTCTGCTTGGATAGTCATAGCATAAAATCTGTTCATTTTACAGATCGCATTTAAAAAAAAATAGATATTACAGGGTCAAGGTCGGAGACAATTCATACAGGGCTATAAAAAACCAAAATGGGCTGTTGAAATATTATCTGTTTAATTAAAAGAGCGCGTAGTTGCCATGCACATATACAATGATGTACATAAAATATTATCTCTGCTTAGTTTTTCATTTTCTGTGCGAGGAAAACCTCGTGCGCCCATTCACAGATGACATGTTAATGTTCATAAACCGAGAGGGAAAAGGTATAATGCGGGGGTCATTGGAGGAACCTGCGTGAGTGAGATAGCGCAGTCTTTTGTCTAAAATCTTCCTCTTCCACGAAGCAAAAGCAGGAATTCCGTAACAATTTCTCAGTTTTATTTCATTTGTATTTATGTGCTTAGCTACTTGATTGAAAGCAAATGTTCCGTATAAACCCCTCCTCTAGTCACTTCTAAATGAATAGTGCGTATATACTAACGTTACTGATTTCAATTTTGGATTTTTTTTATTCAATTAGTTTTGCCCCGATATCTTCTTGCCAAATTCGACACTTCGACACATCCTGCTGCTTGTTAAATAGGTGCAAGTCACAAGCGCATGAGCGCAAAGTGATGTGAACATTCCAGAGTTTGATGAATGAGGGGTTATTAACTAAAGTCCGAATTGTCACGTAGAGGTGTGAATTTGCCACTTCCCTATAGCTGGGTATTCGGCAAACTCTCGCCAGCTAACGAAAGTTGCGCACTACAAAATAAGACAGCTAGTGTTGCGACTTCACCTTGATAATTTACTATGGGAATATTGTCGTGGTCGTGACTTTACTGTGGGAATCCGCTGTTTAGTGAATAAGGAGTAGAGAATGAGGGCATAGCACCCGAAGTGATGAGAATTCCCTTCAACAGCTCTTACTACCCTTCTATCTGTGTATGTAAGTCTTCCTCCCATTTAGATTGTAAGCTCTATGGGCAGGGACCTCCAACCTCCTGTGTCAACTGCAACCTGGCACTTAATGTCTGTATTATATTTGTATTGATGAATTGTACAGCGCTGCGTACATTTGTGGCGCTTTATAAATAAAATTATATATACGTATATACAACAGTCAAATTCTCACTTTAGTCAATAACTCCCTAAGAGTTAGAGAAGTGGCGAGTGAATGTGAATTCAAACCTCTACGTGACTGGGCAGACTTTTGTGAATAAGCCCCAGAAACACGCAGAGACTTAAATATTTAAGTGTCAGTTATTAACAGGCAGGAGAGGCCCTTGTTCCATGGAGCTTACATTCTAATGCTTATTTAAATAGATTTTCCCTGCTGGAATCATTTCTAAAATATTTGCAGAGAAACTACTAAACGGAATCCCATGATGCTTTAGTAAACGTTACAAAATGTTTGTTTGTTTTTTTACTGTCGATTGTAAAAAGAACTCAAAATGTATTTCTCTTCTTATATAGGAAATGCTGGTAATGTCCCTCAAGGAAGACCTCACAGCAATTCATCACTCAAAAGATAATAAAGATGATAAAAGATGAGGTATTCGCTACGGAAACCTGTCTATAACGCACACAAATCTTATATTACACATTTTATGGGTCGGGGTTAATTATCCCGTGTTAATAAAAAAAAAGACCAGAGATTAAAATATATATATATATATACATATACTGTATATATAAAGATCAAGGAAGGATGAATTCCGCAGCTATGCTTATTACAGGAAAATAACGAGGCACTCCGTTATCTCCCATAGGATAGTTACATTGGCATTTATCAAAGCATCGGCGTGTATGTGATAGAGTTAAATGACAAAGCTACATCTTCCTTCCCAGAATCCCTTCCCATTAACCGGATATCATGTCAATAAAATAAAAGGCCAATGTGGGGGGACCCGTAGAGTCAATCCAGGAGCACTTCTGTCTCGCAGTTTAAAATGATTCCTTTTGTTTATCTTAAAGCTGCGCAATGAATGTCTTAACAAGCCGCCATGTTGGCCCTGGAATCCATTTTAATTATTCATAGTAGGTGCGCGACGCCTTAAAACAAATCAATTTTAGCTTATGACCTGAAATGGGTTCTCTGTTCCAGTGGTAAATGTTCTTTCAGTGAATTCACAAAGCCAGGATGTAATTGGATTTGTATAAATTAGGTCGAATGACCAGTGATAATACAAGAGTTACTGTTGGTGGAGTGCTCAATTTCCCTAGCACATCATAGCTAATATATTTCAATGACTCTTTCTCATTTGCATGTGCAGTGTGTGATGGGAATATATAAAGGTAGGAAGGGGCTCGGAGTAATGGTGCAATCAGAAATCATAGAGATATGGCGGGGGGGGGGGGGGGGGG
>WMED01008930.1:0-16615 GCA_019650415.1 Pipa parva | reverse complement strand
ATATTTATATTAGCTATTTATTTTATATATAATATGTATATATATATTCATAAAACAATAGAAAAATGTAAGACACTTGACTGAATGTAAAGTTTCTTTGCAATGCGTTATCATGAAGATGTGGATTGTTTATTTTCTGTCTATATATATATATATATATATATATATATATATATATATATATATATATATAAACTCATTCTCTGTACAAAAATGGGTTGTTTACAAAACAAACGTTGATATTTGTGGAATCTGATCAGTGTGTGAACAAGATAATCAAAGTAATTCAGTGATTTTTTTGTTTATTCCAGAAGTCTCCCTTGTCCATTAAACATTGACATAGATTGTTAGTTCATACACACATATACACATACGCATCACAGATATAATGGAACCATTTTCTGTGCTTATATTGTACAATATTAAGTGTGGGGGGGGTGTCCCCAATCAACCCCTCTTGTTCACACAGGAGCAATTTACCAGAAATCACAAAGCTTTATCAGACATTTCTAGCTCCCGTTACTATAATATATAATATATATATATATATATGAAAAGTTAATTAGTAAAGGCTTTAGGAAACCTCATAAAATTGTGCCAATAAAGTCCATTTTCCTGTTCCTGTCCCGGGCTGTTCAGAGGACAGATATTGCTTAACAAAGATAACTGTGTCTTTGTTATCCGGGACAGATCATCAGATCACTGGTCTTGGCATATCCCACTCTGTGAGCGGTCATAAAATACCATATGTCTGGTAGCACAGTAGCCACCCCTTTCTTCCCCTCTGTGCTATGTGAACTTTCCCCCAGGCTAGAAAGGGGGAGTGCACCTTGGCTGTCTGCACTGAACACTTGCATTGCCATGAAAGTCAAAAGTGTGAGTGCAGTTGCACCATCAACATCATCCTACTCATTCTCAGGGAGAGTATACACTTATTGCTAGCAATACACACACAAAGATCATCATCCTGACATTTCCAGACTTTCACAGAAACTGCAGGACTAAGGAATAAAGACCAAATGTAACAAAATGACACTCATTGAGCCAGGTTCCAAAACAATGTCAACTTAAAGCCCTAGCTTCTGGAGATTGCTATTTACATCATTTGGAACATTGAGGAGCTGCAGGTGTAGTAACAGTCAGGCCTGGGGAAATGTTGGAGCACAGTAGAATGGGTTGGTTGTCCTCAGTAAATTGACTCTCTTTTCCACGTGTCCACCAGCCCTTTGGTTATCAGATTTCTCACAGCTGATAAAACGCAGAAAGAAAAGAGATGAGGTTGGGCTTTGATTTAAACAACCAGGGCTACCTTAGTCTCTGTTCACAGATCAAGGAGCAGGAAGAAGGAAGTTGGATAAGAGTTGAGTAGAAAGTTATGAATGTTTAGAAGGAGATAGAGGAGTTCCTTGTACCAAAGGAAGTCAGTACAGGAATAGAGGTTCGAGAAGGTGCAGTTTTATCGGAACCCTGGTTAGTCTCATTCATACCAGCATCTTTAGATTGTCTAGCAGCCTGCAAAGAAGAGCAAGATGGAGGGTGAGTTTGGAAGGGCAACATGAGAAACACCTTCACTCCTTCCCAAACCCACCAACATAGGCAGATAAAAAGAGGGTTTGCGCTGTTAAATGACAGCTACTGCCAGAGGTAAAGAAGAGGATGGAAAGATGAATTAGAGGCAATGCCCCAAGGACGAAAAGAGGCAAAGAAAAACACAAGAAGTGCATAATGGGGAGAAATGAATAATGAGGTCAAGGTTAAAAGAAAATGGCAAAGTGTAGGTGTATGAGTCCACAGGAATGGTATCTGGAGAAATGCATCAAACTGCCACCTTCTCACTATGTACAAATTTAAAATATGGAATATCCCATTAAAAAGAAACAATAACCTGTTGAGGGAATTTATTAATCTAGCATAAAAGGGGAATCTCTCCTCTGATGTTACAGAACGAAAAGTTACTAAGGGACTTGCTTCTCTCTCTTTTTTCTTTCTTTGTCAGACCCTGTACTATTGCTCATCCAATCTGGATTTTAAATTATTGTCTGTTGTTATGGTGACGGACAGTTTCCACTGAAATGTACAGCGTTTCAGGGGGTTATTCACTAAGGTGCGAATTCGACTGTCAAATTCGCAAACAGCGGATTCCCATAGCAAATCCGCAACAATTCCCCCATTGTAAAATCGCAACTATTTTTTAAAGTTAAGATTGTGACAATTTTCCCATAGTAAAGTCACGACTGCAACAATATTCTCATTATAAAGATGTAACTGCGACAGTAGCAGCCTATTGCGACTATCTTTATCTGGCGAATTCGCACCAATACGCAACAATTCAGACTTCAGTGAATAACCCCCATAGTCCAAACAAGTCAGTTTTAAAACCACTAAAAATACAAACGCTTGGAGCCATTTAAAAATTGATATGTACAGCATATTAAATTTAAGGACAGCAACCCCAAGAAATAAAAATGTTCATATACATTGGAACATAATATTTTCAATATGTTGCTTTCAGGAATACTGAAACATTTCTCTAAATTAGTATAATTTATCTTTATGTATCATTGCTTTCACTTTGTTTGGACTTTTCTAGGAAACTTCCTAGTTCATTTTTGTATTCAAAGATCCATTTAAATACAGATGGAAGTCGAGAGGAGGTCTGTTTACTCAACAAGAGATGGCTGCAATTAGCAAACAGAAAGAATTGAATATCAGGAATTTAACTTAAAAGAAAACGTTTTCACATGTTTTGTATAAAACTAGCCTGTCATACTGAACCAGTTTTAATAACTTTTCTGGGGTTATTGGTTCTTTAAAATCCTCTTTAAGTAGAATAAGACTGATATGACAAATCTTATTCTGGGGAACACTCTCATAGCAGTAATAAACACATACTCTATTGGGTAACAGTCACAGCAACAATGGTTGTTTATTGGTGCCTAAACCTTGTGCAGAAAACAAATCAGAATCCATGAATCTCACATTTACCGATACATTTTCACAGGAAGTTAAAAAGCAACAAGAAGTGATATTCATATTTGCACCATAGACTAGTGTTGGGTGGGCAGGGCTAAATGATGATCAACATTATAACTTCTCCATTCAGATTCCTTAAATCAAGATCTAGCAGGGATCTGATTGGAGGAGCTACAATGTTAGTCATCATTTAGTCCCCCCCAACCCAGGAAAGAAAAGGCAGGCTGACAGGGAAGACGACAGAGAGAAATGCTATTTAAAGGTACATATTTTTACAAGACATATATTTACAAAATGTTTATTTCATTAGTACAACCTACATTAGTATTCGTGTTAAGGGGAAGGTGAGAAATACTTAACAGTAGGGATTTTATGCTCCTGTGCTGTCTCCTCCTTTGTATAACAAGCCAATCTCTTTGATAATGACAGGTGAATAGAGCATGCACAATGGCAGTTCTACATCAGAATTCTGCTACTGCACTTGCTCAATTAACTGACAGGAACAGGAAGTGAAGAGGATCATTATACCTCCCAATATATCGGGAGGACAGCGAAGTTTCCTTCTGGTAATGATGTCACCTGTGCACTGCCCCGTTCTCCCTAATTTCATGGAGTGAGGCTTGAGGTAAGGGTAAAAGCACTAGGGGGCTGGAGGAAGGACAGGGCCACCTGGACCAAGAGAAAAGGGACCTGGAGCAGGTCTCAAAAATGAAGACTGTTCCATGGGATTTGAGACAATTGGGGGGTATGGATCACATTACTATGAAGAGCAGAAGAAACTGTCAAGTTTACAGAGCCTGGGAGGTGGACTAGAGCATAAAAACCCTACCAGTAACTATTTTACCCCTTAAGAATCAACCCAAGTATAAATGACCATTTTAGTTCTCCTTTAGTATGTAATATATAAATATACAGTATGTGTACATACAAAGTAAAATGTTAACTGCCAACTTATTACACTGGGGACCTAGATTGAAGTATATTGTATGGAATCCCAGGAATATGCTTGGTGACCATCACACATATTATGGGCGAAATTTATTAAACTCAGAAAGACCGCTCTGGGTCTTTCTGAGTTTATCAGGTAAAATCTAGAGAGATTTTTCAAGATCAAGTTTTTTTATCTTGATTTTACGATGGAACGGTAGCCATACTTTACATTAGTAGCATGACTAGTACTACCTTTCCATCGAAATTTTAGAAAAAAAAAAAAATCGAGATAGGAAAACTCGGTCTCGAAAAAAAATCTCACGAGAAAAATGCGAGATTTCTCTTGGAAAGACAACTTTGGGTTTAATAAATAGAGTCATAAGGCCATTTACTTACTTGTGAATCACAGTAGCAAAAAATAAATATAAAAAATTCACATTTCGGTTTAAAGGAAACTGGGTATTTAAGAATTTACCAAGGAGGCTCAAGTAAATCCGGACTAGGTGACCTGTTTTACTATGTGGGTCACCTAAGTTCTATATAATCCCAGAGACACAATTAAGAATTTTTGAAGAGGCAGTTTGATTTGTGGCACTTTCAATTACTTTTCTTGTCTGATAGCATGCTCCAGAGGGTTTTCAAGTTAAAAGGAAGAGAAAATACAGACTGATGAGCAGCAGAATAATGATATGTGGAAGTGGTCTTGGTGTGTGCTAACCTTGTGCTCACATCTTCTCTAGAGATAAACTACCTGCTGGTGGCCCTGGATCCTCATGTATTCCATCCTCTGCTTGGAGTGTTTGCTGCTCTTATCACCACTGCTCTGCTGGGTTCCTTTCAGCCGGGAGCCCACTGGGTTTACCATCTTCATCGGAGGGATGGACATGCCTCCACTCTGCAGAAAGCAGAGAAGAACAGTTTTGAGAAATTATCTCTGGTGCAGCCTATAACACATACACTTTGCTCACTGCACACTCCTATGTTGTCTGTCAGGACAACATCATAGATAGCTTAATGCCTCAAGTGCTTCCTCATTATAGTTAGTTGTGCTAGATGTCCATCTATACGGGACATTAAAATAAAAGGAATGCAAATATCTCACTTTCCAGTTTGAACAGCACAGAGTTGACTGGACATTCATTATCAGTGCTGTCCAATTTATACATTGTTGGGGGTTACAATTGAATGATGTCATACATGGAAATGAATCAACCTCTTGGGCAGTCTTGAAATCATTAGCATCCCTTGGAGGGCCACACATCTGGCCTCCAGTTCTCCCATTGAGATAGCTCTCCTGCACAGTATTAGCACTCTTGGAATTCAGCACTAGGCTCTGAACTATCTTAGTTTACATATAATACACACAAAACCAGGTACTTACAACTGTGGCCTGAAATGTGGAATAATCTTCTTTAACGGCTGTTTTACTTTGAAATGAAAACAGCCTCACATGGGAAGGCTTGCCCATAAAACTACTACAGAGCGTAAATATTGGGGTATACAAAGCATGAACTAGAAGAAAACGCTTCTCTCAGTGGTAACAGAAGCAGCACAAGTAACTGGCTTAAAAACTGAAGTCCGTGGCATGCAAATAAAGAAAAGGTCTGCAGGACTTCACCTGGGACCTATATATAACAGCTGTGTAATTCTCTCTGAAAAACTTAAAGCTGTCCATACTAAGTTCATTATCTACAAGGATTCTATACAAACCCCTGCCTTATTGTGCATTATAAAGATATTAAAAGTCATATTGGATTACCTGTATTTAAATAAGTTGGCCTATAGCTTTTAGCACTTGTACAACCCCTAGTATATTTCACATTACAGGTTATGTCAATGTTAGTATAGTTTACTGTAGGAAAATACCTCTCCATTCCTGTTATTCCTCTTTGGTAGAATAGACAGAACAAAAAAAAAATTACTATTTAGTGCAAATGAATGCTAAAATTCTAAGGCTACATATCTATAGTTGATTTCCACATACACACAGGTTATGGTAATAGTAGTGTAGTTCCCATTACTTAATGTGACCATTTAGTGTGCAAAGAGGACATCTGAGTGTGTTTGTGATGATGTAACAAATGTTCCTGAAAAGAGGTTGGGTTTAATGAGGATTGGGGCAAGGCATACCAGTTCGTTCATTGCCACACACCAGTAAATGCTCTCAAAGTAAATCTGCCAATAACAAAATGGAAGAGGGAAATTCTTGGCATCCCTAATCACAAAACAAAAGGTTGAGGTCCTGGAAGAAATGACAGCAATGGAAAGATAAGTAAAAATGCATGAGATATGTCCATCAGTACTCTGAATGATCACTAGGGGGTTGCAAAGAACAATGAGCTGTCAGTAGAAGACCCCAAACACTTGCTGTCATGGGTATCCGATTGACTAGATTTGTTAAACGGAATAATGATCAACAGTGATCAAACCTGAAATGGGCATTGGGACTACCCATACATGCAGAGGCTTAAAACCAGCATGGTTTCATATGTCTGTGGATTTCTGTACTCTTACCTCTACCTTTAAGGGGTTTTTTTTAAGTTGTGGTCACAACAGCCAAACTCCATCAGGCTTAAATTACATAGAAAGAAGTGAAGAACAGATCTGGAGCCAAAAAACACTATGGCTGAGCGTGAACAGTTTGGTTATTGTTATATGTTAGTGTTATTACAGTGGGGGGAGCTGAGGATGAACTCATCCCAGGACAGAAAAACATAACTGAAATTCATGACAATATTAAGAGACAAACAAACATTTAATGGGTGGCCCTTTAAACAGGACAGTATACATTCAAATATTAAAGCATGCTGCGTATATTAGCATATTAATATTAGTTGTGTATTTAAAATGGAGCTGGAGATAATGTAGAAAGAGTACATGCCTTAAAAATCTATAATTACCGTATTTGCTGGCGTATAAGATGATCCATAACTTTTCCAGTTAAAGTATAGAGTTTGAGATATACTCGCCGTATAAGACTATCCCTCTTCCAAGGCAAATCCTACTTGGATTGGTCATCTCTCCCTGTCTCCAAGATTATCAGAGCACCATCACACTGTGCTGCCCCTACAAGCCCTACCCCCCTCCTTTTCTCTCTCCCTACCTAGCTCCTCTGTTGCCCGACTGTCTGTGCTGAGCACTATAGTGTTTCCTCTCCCCAGCAATGATTAAACTTCCTGTCGCTCACAGGAAGTTACATCAATGCTGGGGGAGGAACGCTGTAGTGCTCAGCACAGACAGCCGGGCAACGGAGGAGCTAGGTAAGGAAAGAAAAAAGTGATACCCGGCGTATAAGACGACCCCCAACTTTTCAGATGATTTTCAGGGGTTAAAAAGTAGTTTTATACGCCAGCAGTATACAGTACATATTAGAGACTTTAGTTTTAATGTCATGTTAGTAAGTGAATGTAGTAAAGGGAAAGACAGGCTATTTTTTTTTTTTATTCCGGGCAATTTTTATAAAAAAATGCCAAAATAACATTTATCTTAATTTTACATATTGTTTTGTAGATTGTTTAGCATTTAAATATATAGAACTAGGGAACTTGGGAATGTCCCATTCATTGTCACATAAGGCTTTTTAATACCAATCAGTCCAGTTGTCTTATTTAGGTTCTGAGTGAAGCATTTAAAAAAAAACCCACAGAGATTTCAAATAAATATGCTAAAAAAAAACAAAAAAACAAACAAACTGTTTTTGTCTCACCTTCCAGACATGCTTATTTCTGGCACTCTGTACAAAGAAAACTAGAAGTTCCCCACCCAACCCCAGGACACGTGCTCATTATTGCCAGGAACACGCAATTGGAATCCAACATTCTAATGAAGTTAAAAGAAGTTCCCGCATTAAATTTAAAGAGGACCAACTTTTTGACCTGCGGCTAAGAAACGTAGTGACATGACAGTCATGGCCATATTCACACAGACCCCTGCATATATAAAAAATCATAATGGGAAAAGAAATCCATTTCCTTGAACTCTTATCTTTCATAAGACAGTTCTAGAAAAAAGTCAAGATTTTATGGGAAATTAGAGAGTAACCAAAAATGACACCTTAGTGACCTGAGGCTTGGGCAGCAAAGGAGGTTTAGTCCTTTTGGGTGAAATGCTTTCCTTTTCCTCATCCATTTTCTGCAAAGTTTGAGGAGGTTCATCTCCAATCAAGTTATCCCTGTAAAGCGGAGATATTGACCATGAATGGTGCGGAACTTCTGTCTCTGTTTCAGGTTCAATAGGTCCTAAATGGTGCTCAGCAGGTATGGTTTCTACAAGGTTTGTTGGTTGTCTGACACCAATTTCATTAATAGTAAGCTCAAGTTCTCTGATGCTGTCTTCTAAACTGTCCAACCTCTTGTATGTGCTCCTACAAATGTCCATGCTTCTCCAAGCTTGGCAACTTCCATCTTCATTTAGCATGTCCTGTTCTCTCTCTGAGATGACTTGAGTGCAGCCAGGCCTTTCTGAAGCAGAAAGCATCATTTTCTGAACATCAATAACCCTTAACTTTGAAGCTGCTCCTGACTGAAGAACCTCTAACAGAGCCCTACTGTGTAATTTGGACACCTCTTTGTTGTTGTACTTAGGGTTTGGGCATTTTATATCCTTCCCTTGAAGATATCTTTGTCTTGGCACTGGGGCGATGGTCTTTGACAATCTTTTAAACTCATCGATATTATTCTCTTTATTTTGACCAGAGAGCTCTTGATACATCTCATGGCCAAAATTACCATCAATTTCTTTTTTTCTTAGTACAGATGCTAATATTCCATATTGAATTCCTGTGGAATCTCCAGAAACCTTCCCATAGCTTATAACATTCCATAACTGTTTGTAAGCTTCTTCCAGTAACATTGGTTTTTCAAAAACTATAAGGACAGGTTTGCTATTTGCTTGGTCATCAAACTCCTCTGATAAAATATTGCTGTTAATTTCCTTAAAATATTTAACATTCATTGTATAAATATCACCACTTTTCTCTAAATGATTCTTATCTTCTTGTGTCAAAGAAACTATGGTTTCCTTTGTTATCATAAAACTAACAATGTCTTCCTTATTGCTGTCTGAATCTGATAATCCTTGATTTGTCAGACAGGAGTGTTCAGAATCAATGAGTTCTGAACCTGAATCATTTGTGTTGAAGGTGTTGGAGACAGATACTTGATTGTGTGCTATTACATGGCTGGACTCAAACTCAGCAGAGGGTCCAGCTTGATCATTTCCAGGATTCACCAGTAAGTCACAATTTCCTGTTTTTCCTGATTCCCAGGAATCAAGTTTATTGGCAAAATCAGCATCATTTTTTGTTGGTGAAGGTGGGTTTGAAGTCCATTCTGTGAATATGATCTGAGGAAGAGAGAATTTTCTGTTGACTGCAGAACTGTTAGACCGTTCCTAAGGGGGCAGAGAAGTACTTGTTATGACAATTCAGAATGAACATTACACCATTCTACCAAGCAAGAAAAGATCCTTCATCACCTTCATACATTTATATCTTGAGTTATCTTCAGAACACATTTCTGATGACCCTTGTTCTCCATGATTAATTACCATGTTTAAGTTTATATGGTGATAATATAAACCCCACTGACTTGAATGGTTTCCAAGCCTTCGTGAGATGGAGGAAGCATAATGTAATCATCTAGAGGCTTCAGTTTTTTTGGTGTTTGAACTAAAGTCACTGAAGAATTTTTTATTTCTCCGTTTATTTATCTGAAACACTTATTTATCTGGGAAACTACCTACAGCATAAACAAATCCAGAGATTTGTCTTCCTTAAAAAGTTTTTCTTAACTGCAATATTGTAAATATGTTTTCTTCATTATTTGGCTAAAACTGCTCATTTTTAAGTTATTTTTCTACACATATCTCTGTGATGCCAAAAGTTATCAGTCTCCATAATTGGACTGCGGATGGCAATAGAAAATATTCGGTCATTTGGTCAATCTAGGGAGTAAAGTAAAAGATGACGTATAATGATAATATCTAACAAACTAAGTGTTAAAAAAAAAGTGTAGTTAATAAGAAATGTCAGTAATTTGGATTTTCTGGTAGCTTATGTATTTTTTGAAACCAAACATTAATCATGTCGAACAACTAAAAGACCCTCAGTTTAAGTGAAAACCTCTAACCTCGTACTGGCAGAAGGAATACATTGATATAAAAGCCAGTTGTCACCCAGCATCATAAATCTTTCTGGATTTAGCAATGTAATTCAAATGACATACCTGGATTTTATGATTTGAACACTGCTGAGGCGACGTTGATGTTGTGTTATTTGATCCTTGATCTGTCTGTTCAGATTCACCAGCCTGGCAGGACAGGATTGAACCTCTCAGCACTTGACCCCACAACACATATAATTGTTATGAAAAATAAGAAAACCTTTTGGCATATTTTGACAGTTCCAGTAGTGTGGCGCAAAGGCACCGGAAAATTTGTGCAAGGCAGAAAGAGGTTAGAGAGAGACTGAAAAGGTTACTTCTTGCATCTGGGCAGACGACGTTAAAGAGTCTATAAACCAAGATGTGCTTGTTCTAAACAATGAAGCATAAACAGCATTCGATCCAAATGAAGGCAATAGGTTATTGAAGGAAAAGACGGCTTAGATCATCAAGCAGACAGGAACCAACAGAGGTAGCAGAGACAGCAGAAAAATTAAGAAATGTTGGTAGTTTTGCCAAACCAGCATGCCCATTTTAGATATGTAGATAAAGTGGCACACTATTCCAGAGCCAGCGGCTGAAGTAATGGGTGGCTTGCATTTTGGGTTAAAGACGTCTATGGGTTGGTGAGCTTTTAAGTAGACTAAGACTACTGGATTTAGAAGACATGTTTGAAATAAATGCAAAAAAACATATTACTTGTCATTAGGTTATCTAGACCATTTGTTCCAAAATGCCAATAGATTGTGAAACTAAGATTATGGTCTTTCATCACATAGCTGAGCAAAGGGATTCAAATGACTGTAGTCTCCACGACAGTGATGCCCAACCTACGGCTCGCGGCCCAAATTCTGAAATTCGAAATATTGCATATAGGTGTGAATTCGCCAGCTAAAGGCAGTCGCAATAGACTGTTACTGTCGCAGTCACGTCTTTATAATGAGAATATTGCTGCAGTCGCAACTTTTACTATGGAAAATTGTCCCAGCTGTTACTTTATAATTTGCCGCGGCCGCAATTTTAAAAGTTGCGACTTTGAAGTGGCCTGTGATACGTGTGTCACAATTTTATATGGCCCCCGGGCCAAAAAACGTTGGGCATCACCGCTCCATGAGAAAGAAGTTCCTTGCTATTCTCTGTCTGGAATCACAACCCATTCATTCTTCTGTCATTGTGAGACATATATATATTTTATTTTTTTATTTATGTTACAATATTTTTACGATATATAGAAAATGTAACTTCTAAACATGGGTGCAAAGAGAAAGGCCAGCAATGCAGTTTTAAATACTGGCAGCATGACTATCCTTCCACATATATGATTATCCTCAGCATTCCTTAAAAACCAGAGACGGAATTTATGCAATATAAAAAAACATGCGCACCCTTGTCTATCTTAAGTTTAGGTTACATTAACATTTATGTCATTAGTCATGAAAAACCTTTAGTACAGGGCAGAGGCATGCAGTTAAATATGTGATCTCCTTGTCTGGTCTGGAGATGTGCAGATATGTGACCATAACAAAAGGCATGGCACATCTAGCATTCTTGGGCGCATTATTAGACTTGTCAAGCTGGTTTTTGTACCACAAGTGAGGTAAAGGAAGTGAGGGAGAGACATTAGTTAATTAACTGAAAGTTAAGAGGATTGGGAGTAGTGATTAAGAGGACGGTGAGTAGTGCACAGCAGATCAGGGCATAGGCACCCAGAATCCAAGCTGTTACCTGAGGTCCTCTGGATCTTACTGTGGCCTCATTTGACCACAGATGTGCCGGTCGTGGCAACACGTGGGACAATGTTGTGTGGTCAGAATTGAACTGAGGGATAAAGAGGGAACCAGAGCTTCTTTGAAACACCTGAAGAATCAAAATAAAATAGGATGGGGGAGGGGCAAGTAAAGAATATTATATACAGCAACCAATCACCTGACCCTACAGGTGAAAAAGAGTATTGCTGACTGCAAAGCTACTTACAAACCATGCAATGCTAGTCCAGATCGCTATTTTATTGACATGACGTATGTTCACTAAGGACCCACAGTTCACAGTAACAGCGAATCAGAATCTTAGAATCGGAGTTTGATGTTTACAAGAGTTGGGGTTGATCTCCGTACTGATCTTCATAAATGACTAAATCATTCTACATTAAACTTGCACACTGATAATAACATTAAACCATCTAGTAGCCTCATCAAACTGGTATTCTGAGACTAATTAAACCTTAGATTCTCTGCAGTCCTTACCACTATATACATTCTCCGACATCCAGGATATCGAAAATAAAAGTATTTTTAAATAAAGGGCCACACAAATTGTTAAGAAGGCCCCAGTGCAAGGTTAGCCCCCCCCCCCCCCCCCCCCCCCCCCCCCCCCCCCCCCCCCCCCCCCCCCACAGCACTGCCCCCATACCCTCCAGGTATAATGCAGGTCTAGCAGTAAGTCAGCGACAGATTTGATGAAAGGGGTCACTTTTCTCTTATCAGGGAACATAAGGAAAATCTCTAAATAAGAAGTATTTTTGATAATGAAATGTTGAATCTGAAATGCAGGATTTCACAAATGCATGAAATTATGATTCACACAGCTTAACAACTTCATTCCAGTGCATAACTTCGTCTATGATTATTTGCACTATGGGGTGTGGCCAATAAATGGGTGTGACCTAAAGATGCCAAGAATCCTTTGCCTATGTCCTCCACAGATGTAAATCTGGAAGTGCTTGAATAGCCAGACCCCCTGTGATGGCATGTCCATTTATAATCGCCATCGTGTGGGACCCCTATAGTTATACCCCAGAATAGCAGTTTTGTTTCATGTCTTATTCAACCTATTAATGGGTTTTGTGTGAATTGAATTCATCTATTAAATATAGAAAGTTATCAGCTTATTTCAACCACATACATTAGCATAGAGTAGCCCAGCAACAGCTTAGAAACCCACGTGGGTGAGCAGTTCTTTGCATCTTATACGTGCGCATTCCCAGTAGAATGATACAGTTGACTTCCACTGGCTTGTCACATACTAGCTCCATTTCATTTTACCAGCCCTGCTGGAGCGGTCATAGGATGAGTTAATTATCCAGTAGTAAGTGGCATGATGTCTGCACAGTTTAGGCTAGTTTTAGAATATCAGTCTCTATTGCTCTTACCCTTCACTATACAAAGACAGTCTTGTTCTCCTGATATAACATACAACAGGATCACAAACACTCAACCTTTAAATGGAGGTGCTGTGTCAGTCAGGTGAGGGTAAAAGACATTCAGCCAATAATTACCACACTAAGGGAATACCCTGAATTGTAATGTGGGGGTAACGCTGCTCTGCAATGGCTGAACTACAAGCATAAAATTCACGGTTGTGAAGCTCTTTGTCTTTATATTGCATTTAATTTCTTTTGACGAAGGGCCTGGAGCCTATAGCTAAGCTTGAGCACAAATGAAACACTAATGAGCTTTACTCTGCTCTGTAACATCTTTCCACACCTAAAGGGAAAATATACTATATTTTAATCTATTTACACTCACACACTGTAGAACATGAGGAAACAGGTTATGGTGTTTGACACTGAACATTCCTTCTATACATACAGACTTTAATTCATATGAACGGCCATATGGATTCCTCGGCACTAACCATTTATACATGTTGAAGATAATTATTTAAGCTAAGGACTATATATAAATAGATATATAAATGAGTATTGCAATACTTGGTGATACCTTTATTATACAGTTAGTTTAGACAAGCTTCCAAGAGGTCTATCCTCCCTATCTCAAGTATTGCTTGATATGTGAGAAGACCTCTTGACCGCTTGTCTATCTAAACTGACTGTTAGTCCAATAAAATAAGACTGAGTTCGGGTCCAGCCAGCATGCACTTGTGATTACCCATCTAGGACATGTGATCTAAACAGTGGGGTTGCAGTTCTTTTATCAGTGCCTCCAGCTCTTCTCACCTCCAGTTCTGCAATAATTCGATCTTCGTCGTCATCATCCTTAATACCAGAAGCGATAATGGGTGGAGTGGAGGCGGGACGAACGACTTCAGACACTGTCCGGCGCAACTTCACTTGAGGCTTTTGAGTTTCCAGTTCTTCAGAGTCGGATTTCTGGAGAACATGGAGAAAGAGTGGGATCTCAACACACAGCAGTACTTTATTATACACTGCAACTGCTGCGTCAAAGAACCTCAAATGTATTTAGACTATACATTCTAAACCGCAGAAGGGGGTATATTATCCGTTATAATACACATGGCAGTTTTGGAAGACAACATAAAATACATTTACACCTCGAAACCTATTTTACCACTTGCTAAGCATTGTTGCTAAAATAGCTTTTCTAAATTCAGCTGTTGCTTGTGCCATTGTATCACCCAGTGACATATTTACTCACTGGAAGGGTACAGTGGCAGTTTGAGGGATGCGGAAGCAGTGAAGAGAATAGGTTTGGAGAAGATAAAGCATCAACTTATGTTTATAAACAAGAAAGGGGAGTGATGGTTGCTTTAGTTATAATTGTGTATTTCTGATGTCAGAAGTAGCCATTTATAAGGTTGTAATTTACAGGAAGTTTCATGCACTTCCTGTGTGTACTGTGCATTATATACTGATAAATCAACCACTGGACTCCGTTTGCATCTCATCCTTCCCCTATAGCTATTTACTTTCCCCTATCATCACACTCTCCTGGTCACTGCACAATTCTAGTGAATACTTCACCTTGATAAACGTGGCCTCCTTCTTGCCGGTAAGGATTACTTCCCCTGTTCTAGTAGTGGTGAGTCCATGAGAGGACGGGAAACTGCGGCGGGGTGGAGGGGGTGGAGGTGATTTTGAAGGCTTTTCAGTCCGATATCTGGGCACGGTCAGTTCATCTGCACAAATAGCGTAAAACAGCACTGCAGGTGATCGAATCATAAAAAAATAACAACTACATACTAGAGAGGATTGTGACCCTTTAACAGATTTGGAAATCGGTGTAAATTTCAGCATCGTTTTCCTGGTTTCACTTCGTTTAAATTGATTCGTGATTCAGACTTGGGCGATGACACCTATTTTTTTAACTTCCTTTTAAAGAATATGGCTATGCTTTACACCTGGAATTCTACAGAGATAATAAGGTGTCTAATTAAAACCGCTCAGCTACAAAACAGCTAGTGTGGCCCTGGGCTCAGGTTTTCCACCAATTACTGTTTATAATGCTGAGAGGTCCTTGGGGAAAGTCAGAAAGGGTAGAAAGGTTAGGTGAAACAGAGCAAACAAAAGCACCGTTTCTTTTAAACAAATATAGAGGATGACTAGGACCTCTAACTCATGCAAAAACTAATTAAACCTTTAAATAAGGGTTATAAAAAATATGCATAATTAGGTCATGTGATGACAGTGTCACATTCATGTTTTAACCCATGCCTGTCTCCTCACCAGAGCCTCTCCTTCCAGTGGGATCTATCTTGGTGGTGAGTTTCTGTGCTTGCTGTGGCTTGTTGACCCGGTGTTCTGGAGTTGACGGTGTACTTCCAGTAGTTTTGTGTTTGGCTGCAAAGTCCAGGTCTGGAATAGCTTTCATTAACTCTGCCTGTGTCTCTTCTAATAAACGATTGATATCCTTGGCGCTGTACTGAGTCAGCGCAGCTCGTTTCTCCTCCCAGTCTCGTTCAGCCGCCTGAGTGAGGAACAGAAAACACAATCAGTGGATACGCCATGCTGCTTACATGTCAGTTAACCAACACAGACATAGTAAAATGTACCATCTAGCCTCCAAGTCAGTGACGAGAGTCCTTGGCAATACACCTGGCAGAACTGGATCTTATTGTCCCTTTAAAATGTACTCACCCCTATGGGCTTGTTTACACTGGCAGCAAAATTCCACTTTACACTTGTGTGATTTTTTTTTTTTTTTTAATTTAATGCAACAGAACTGTTATTTTAATGCGTCTTAGTAACTGCAACTAACCAAATGACCCTGTGGGATATAAACCAAGAAACAATAGATTTGCTGCAACAAGTATCCCCAGGACTTTGCAATTAAAGTGAAACTCTATTAGGTTTAATAATATCTTGATAGTTGCAACTAATGAAAGTAGCTGTCACATTGAATTTCTAGCAACGGTTGCAGCCACTGTTGCCGGCTAATGAGACTTGTAGCAGAAACTGCCAATTCTCTGCCTCTGAGAGTCCATTGTTCTATGAAGCCATCCAAACATTCCCAGTTTATAAGTGGAATATATGGCTCGCAATGCCAGGCTGTATCTGCGCTAGTGAACTAATGACCGAGGACGCACATACTAAGGGAATAAAAGGAATGATTTGAAGGTCTCCTCCGAAATTCCAGCGGCAGGGGATATTCCTTTGCATACTGGTATTGTATTTCAATGTTATTTATTTAGCAGGGAAAATCTGAATAAGTTCTGTTATAAAAGGGCAGTAACATTTTGTGTAACTGGTACTTTAAAAAGGTTTGTACTGTATTGCAGAAGCAGTAGAGTGAAGGATACCATGCCTGAAGAAGAGAGCTAAGTAGTGTGGAAAGCAGCATTTACCATCTATTCCG
>WMED01008929.1:0-13248 GCA_019650415.1 Pipa parva | reverse complement strand
CATGATGATATGACATCACTATCATGTGATACAATGGAAGTAGTCCTAATCTCCCGATATGTCCTTCTGTCCAGCTCTATCTGCCTAATGGATGGTAGCAGCTTAGCACAGACATGAAGTCAGTCAAAATATAACTGAAATTGTTAAGAAATGTATACGTCTATTCCAGCGTATTTCAACCAGTGTGCCGCGACTCATGGTCAGGTGTGCCATGGGAAACTCGGCACTTACCAAGGAAGGAGTCCTGTCTGACTCCCTCCGTGGTCTGAGGAGGGCTCATATGACCCGATTGGTCACATGGGCCAATAGGAGACCGGGAGCGCATGTGATCAGCATTCCCGGTCTCACTTCCTCATTCAGCTGTGTGCAGTGGCAGCAGCAGCAGCAGCCGAATAAAGAAGCATGCTGCCTACTATGCTGGAGGGGGGTAAGTTGAAGCCCCCACCAACCCCCCTGAACCCTCCACAGCCACCACTGATGCCCCCTGAGCCACCCTATTGCCCCACACAATGAAAATATACCCCCCAGCCCCTGACTTGCTCTCCCCTGCCCCAGATGTGCCCCTTCTGCCCCAGATGTGCCCCCCTCATCCCCTGATTTGCCCCTCCAAGCCCCTGATTTGCCCTCAGCTCCTGATTACTCTCCCAGAACCAGATTGCCCTGCAGAGCTGTCAATTCCTTTGCAGGTTCCCAGAGTGTCATTTTGTGTCATTTTGGTTGGTGGTGTGCCCCAGGATTTTGTAAATGTAAAAAAGGTGCCGCTGCTCAAAAAAGGTTAAAAATAACTGGTCTATTCTATAATATATACTGTATACATATATGAGTATTGCGATACTTGGTGATACCTTTTTATTGGACTAACAGTCAGTTATATATCAGTCATATATATGAAGAGTCATGTGGAAACATATCTACGCTAGCTTCAGTTGTGAATGCAGTGCAGGAAAGCAGAATAGTGAGTGCCAGAGTTCTCTCATTATTACTTGTATTGACATAAATGGTGATGGATTGGCACAACTGGCTGAACATAAATCCATGTTCTTGTGCTTAATGAAACATGTATTAAATGCAGACACTGCACATAAGATAGCTATACAATGTAGCCCTTGTTCGGTGCTGCTTGTGTCTCCATAGATTGGCTTGTTTTGATGAACACATTTGTAATTGTGGTATTCAATCACTATAGTCTAATAATGTCACAACTGAGGTGATACAAAGGCAGATTAAACTGGTATTAGACAAGTACAAAGTCCTAGTCACTTTGACCTTTGTTTAATAGGTGGATCTATTATTACCAACCTTTGCTCTTTTCTTCTCTTAAAAAAGCATCTTGTAAATTGCTGAAATGAAAAATTCATTCAATTAACCATAGACCGGGGATTCCGTGAAAAATATCTATCGCCAAATAAAAAAAGGCAGACTCCCATATTCTTTATTTCTAAAGAAAATGTCAAGTTTAAAATTGGAGCCTGAACATGTGCACGAAGCAACAGACACAGTCAAAAGCATCTCTGGTTTATACATTACACAGTTATTAATACTTACACTACATCAACCTCTTCAGACAAAAAATGCAGAAAGACTCTCAGGCCTTAGTTCAAAATGCTTTAAAAATTGGATTTTGATAGTTTTCTATTTAACCTGCAGCTACTTTTTTTCATTATTTCGTAAATAGCTCAATCACGTTTAAAACATTTGCGCCATTAAAATGAAAAAGGAGAAGGGAACTATTTAAACTTTTTAGTGAATATACCCTAGATGTGTATTACGACTGTAAAGGCACTACTACACTGCTGATTTCATGGATCCATAAAAATATAGGACCTCATTGACTGAACGGTCGCGTAGAGCTATGAATTTGTGTTTGTTCTCCGCTTCCCCGTGTTCTCTTATTGAACAAACACTGTAAAGTGGAAAATATGCCACCAATTTGGGCGACTACGATATTCGCAATCTTACAAAGCTCTTTGTATCATTTTGTGTGTGTGTACACAGGTACTTCTACTATTCACTAAATGGAGGAGTGGTGCAAAGGTGCAAATGGACTAGATGAACTGCTCCGAATTCACCTGTTTGACTTCACCACCTCAGACTGGCAAATTGAGGGGTTGATGGCAGGGCTCTAGTGTTGCATAAGGCGACTATTCATTCAAAAGCGATAAGTGATAACATGACCAAGGGACAAGGTAACATAGAAATAGAAAAATCACAGAATACAGTGAGTGGGATATAGTGAGACTGACATCACTGCCCGTCACTTGTCAAATTTGCCTCACTCCACATGACTTCTTATCCTACTTCTATCCGACTGACTTCTTCACACCATACATCTGATAGCGTTCAGCACTGTCTGCCTGTTTGTATTCATAGCTTAGTCAATAATGAGAAGTGAATTTGCTTCTATTTTGGCAATGCAACTCGCATTGTATTGTGGTGAATTCGACAGGTGAATTTGGACTTTAGTCAATGAGGCCCATCGTTGACTAAAATCCAAATAGTCAACGAGGCCCGTCTTTTGTAACAAGGGTACCCCATGCATGGAATATGATCAGTTCAAACATTCAAAGTAAGCATTACCCCATTTCTTTAGTAATGTCTACTAGAAGATATTTCTCCCACTGCATTCAGTAGATGATATTTTGTTATTGTGCTAGTCAAAGGAAGAATATACCAGTCTCCATTATATTAGTAATTACAAATACAGTATGCAGATAAATATTGCTGTCTGTGCAGAATACCCATGGCAATATACTGTAGGTTACTGGGGGTAATTCAGCATAGTGCGAACTCACTTCCCGATCCTTCGCATCAGCTCGCAGAGACTGTTATGAGCGGCGCGTAACAGTCTCTGCGAGCTGATGCGAAGGATCAGGAAGTGAGTTCGCACTATGCTGAATTAGCCCCTTAGTGGCAAATTTATCAGTGAGCGAAAAGCATTTTATCCCAGTAATTTATTACATCAGAATCGCAGCAAAAAGAAAACATTTCAATCTTTTCTGTTCCATTATTATTCCTTTTTTCAAAACACTCAAAAAACAAAAATAATGGAAAGATTGGTATGAAATAGTCAAAAAAAAACAAAAAACCCAGAAAGTAAATTTACGGTAGGTGAAACAAACTAAAAATCGGAAAAGAGAAAATTCTACTTTTAGTAATTATACCCCTCTTTGGAATCTATGAATGTATTTGATGATCTGGAAGGTTTATCTGTTTAGATAAAATAATCAAATTCCTACTTAAATGCCAGGAACTGAACAGATCTCACTCTGAAACAGTTAGTTTGGTGCATGGCTTCACTAACCTTATGTACAAACTTATTTCTGCTTTGCATTGACTAATAAATCCAGTGGTGCATCAGTGTCAAACTTTTACCGAGATAAATGTAGACAGTGGCATATTAATTCAGATCATTTCAACCATATTGATTGATTTCTCCACATTTCGCTGTCAATTTTTGTGTCCCTGTACCTTTCGATTTCCCTGATTTACTGATAAAAGTTCCCCATTGAAATAATTCCTTATCAATAAATATCAATCTATTGACAGGGGCAAACTTTGCAATGAGGGTCCCTTCCATTACAGATTGATATCGGTATCTCTTTTTAATGGGAAAATATTTTAAACTTAGGCTAAATGACAGGACCGACTCCACAGGCAATACAGGGCGATAAAATTGGTTTTGTTTAGTAAATAGGAGAAAGCAGCGATATTGTTAAATATAGGCTGTTTCTCAAGCGTTTACTAATCAAAAAACCTGTTCGACTTTAATAAATGTACCCCATTTGTCACCAAGTATTCAAGCCAAGGGAAACTTAATTTCCCATGCAAAAGTATATTTTGTACAAACAAATGTTAGACAGGTATACTGCAGTAGATGCCAGTGAATATGATCACCTTTTGGAGACTATCAAGGGATTACCCATAAGTTTAAGGTTTCAACAGGCTTTCTTATTGCAAACAAGTAGCAAGTAGTGCAGTGGCTCAGTGGTTAGCATATCGAACTCTGGGTTCAATTCCACCGTGGACTGCATGGCGTTTGCATGTTCTCCCCATACTAGCGTGGGTTTCCTCCCACAATCCAAAAAAACATACTAGGTTAGGTGTAGGCCTGATTATAATTGGCCCCGTGTGTGTGTGTGACTGTATAGAAAAAAAAACTAGATTGTAAGCTCCACGGGGCAGGGACTGAATGATGAATTTATGTTAAGTGCTGGGAAAGATACCAGGACTATATACTGTATAAATGAATACAAAAAACAGATGCTATCTACCTGTAGTAGACCAAAACATTGTCTTGGAATTTTAGCAATTTTTTTTAAAAAAAAAGAATCCATTAATGAATGATTAATGCACCTTTATAGTCTTGTAACGACAGTATAGGTAGCCAGGATGCAATCAGCTAATCTTGCCCAGAAGCATCATTTTGTTATTAAGAGAAAATTTTACAATGTGTTAAGACTATAAAACTCTAGGGTGATGAGTTTAAATGGCCTTAATCTGACCATAAAAAGGGTTTGAAAATAGAAGTAATTCAGGAGAGACTCATCTTCTTTCTTTTGTGATAGCAGCCAATGGTTTCTTTTGAAAAGGTTCTATTTATGTGCCATTCTTCTGCCTTAATGATTTTCTAGTGCATTAGTACCTTCAGGGCTTTGCATTATGCAGTGGCATTGTAAGCAGCTTGCGTAGATCTAACACATTCATTATATACAGTATATATATTTATATGTGTTCTTGTGTGTGCGTGTGCATTTGTCGAGCAGTAAATTCCATTTAAAACGGATTGTCTCTTTTTGAAGAGTATTAAACGGTTCAATAACTGCAGAGAGACATAGAAAATACACTAAATTACATGTAAATGTATTACAATAATGCAATTAAGTATATTGATTTAATTATATTAAATTTATAGTGAATTTTAGCAGTGTACTTTACATCTCATAACATTATTATTTGCTGTGCAGAGCTTTTTTAGTGCTGTTGGTCTCTCTTTGAGGGGGATATTCATCAAAGTCCGAATTCGCCTTGCATAGTGACTCCGTGTCTGTTCACGTCAATACGATTAGGAAGTCGCAAATTCACTTCTCCTTATTCATGATGCAGCAGAGAATGACAGACGCAGTCACATGTTTTGTGCAGCATAGCCAGTCGCACAATAGTAGGATGAGAAGTCATGTGGAGTGAGGAGAACTCCTCCAGTGAAGGGCAGTGACATCAGTCTCATCATATCCCACTAACTATACGTATATAATTGAAAAATACTTATTTTTGTATATCACATTGTGCCTAGTTCATGTTTAGTAGTAGACTAATTTCATCACAGTCACCATTGTTACTTTTGAATGAACAGTAGCCTTACATAACACTGGAGCCCTGCCATCAACCCCTCTCAATTCACCACTCTGATCTGGCGATGGCAAACAGGTGAATTCGGAGCAGTACGTACTGCAGAATCCGCTCCTTCCACAGACTCCATCGCATGCTGAATAGCCGAATTACCTGTGCACGCACACGTAAATTGATGCAAAGGCGTCCGTAAGTCCGCGACTGGAGTAAGTGTCAGAATTGGACATGAATTCGTCACATCGCAGAGACTGTTCAATAAGCGGAGATGGAGATGTTGCGAATGGACGTGAATACGGACATTTACATGACAGTTCGGAGTTAGATGAATAACTATGTCTCGGGGGGAACCCTCATCCATTAGAACTACACCCATGATGACGCAAATCACGTCATTAACCTCCACCCTCTAACCACACAGGATAGAACTCCGGGCAGGAGGACTCTCATTGAGGGCGAAATTTCTTAAAGTCGGAAAGGCCAGAGTTTCTCGATCTTTAGTTTTCTAATTTTTTTTCCATGGGAAGGTAGCCATGCTTTACATTAGTAGCGTGACTACCTTTCCATGGAAAATATAGAAAATCTGGGATCGCAAAACTTGATCTCGTTATCTTGAATGAAATCTCAGGAAAATAAAACAAGATTTCACTCAGTAAAGTTAGAAAGACCCAGAGTGGTCTTTCCAAATTTAATAAATTTCACCCAAAAGGTTCATAGATATGTGCTGCAGCTATATACCATTTTGGCTTTATTCAGGTGGGGGAGTGGGGTGAGCGGCTAGCCACCATTTTGTGCGGTTCAATACAAACTAACTACAAAATAACGAAATCTACACAAAAGAATACGTGCAGTTCTGTCCCATAGCTGAAACAACTAGAAATTGTTTAAGTATCTATTTTGCAGATAAATCACAATTAAATGTTGTACAACCAGCAGCTTGTTCCCTGTGAAAATGTTTGATCTTTATGTACAGTTTGGTTAAGAAATAATCATGGTATTCTGGCTTGTTTAAAACAAATTAGATTCAATTTCTGATTAGTCTCATTGATACACAATTCTAGTTTATACCCCAATCTCACAGGCCAATTTATTAATAATAAATATAAATTGTTTCTGTAGGGTATCGTTACAAAATCCATTTAGCCTGTAGCAGATAAAGCACCTGAGACACCATTATTAATCTTTTCTGAGTTTTTATTTCTCTCACATAGAAATTGTAATTAAATGATCAATTATCAAAGTGAAATAAAGCTGTTCATTCTGTGTTCTAGTCTAGAAAAGAAATATTTAATATAGGAAATATTTACTATAACATTAATATGTCACTACCTCTGAATATAAAAGCAAATATTTCTGTTGGAGGTGATATTACTTGAAGGTGCTGTTCACAATTACTGTGAGTGTTAAAAGCTATTTTTTTTTTACAAATCTAAATAAATGTGCTGGGATTGGAAAATGTCTGCCCAACCATATAAAGGAGGATATTTTTAAATATAGTACTTGTATGTATATATATATATTTTTTATATATATATATACTATCTAGTGCTTTTAACATGGCCACATGAACTCCATTCTACCAACAACGGTACTTCTGCCAACCAGCTCCCTTAATCCCAAAGACGAGCCTCACTTACATTAGTAGTAGTGCTATATTCTGCAAATAATGGGTATAAGAGGTTTTGCTTAACACCCTTTTTATTAACAACTGCTGGAACAGACACACATTTTTCTGGAACTTGCAGCAATATGGTAATTCAAATTCCAAAACATCAACTCAACGTGACACATCAAATATTTCATAGTTACCATAGCAGGAACAGAAAGTAGGTAAGCTGAGTAACTTGGGTTTTATTCCAGGTTGAATCCAACATCTGTGAGGTTCTATAGCTGGGTACTCATCACTCCATAGGGATAATATAGTATCCAGTACTTGGGTGGTTTCTACCCTGTCTCTAAGATACAAGACCTGTTTTAGGTGCTTGAATTACATAGGGACACCTGGGTATACTATACACACACTGCTCTTCGAGTTGGGGTGATTCCTACCCATGTAGCTAGCGCTGCCTGTCACTTCTTTAGTGATTTATAACACAGGCTTCCAATCTCAGCCTGACAGGTTGGATTCTTATCACCTAGGACCTCCCAGTAGTTTCATATTAAATTAATAACATTTCCTGAAAATATATTTTAGTACAATAAAGCTACCACTATATTACTAGTACTTTAGATTATGCTATAATACATTTTATCTATCTATCTATCTATCTATCTATCTATCTATCTATCTATCTATCTATCTATCTATCTATCTATCTATCCTCATCTCACATCCAGGGCAGGAGAGTATAATCTCTTTAACACTTTCAATATCCTACAATATATGACAATATAATTTATGTGTAAGAACTACAGTATTGCTAGGAGTCTTTTAAGCAAGATATATGCATTAAATACATGTTTATGTTACCAATGCTTGTAACTGAAATTGTTCATATATTTTGGAAAACGTTTTAGAAAACATTTTTAATCAGACATATTTAATTTAGTTTCACAATTTGTCATCAGCTGTGTTAATTGGAATATTCAGTGCACCTGCACCTGATTGAAGAAACAGAATGCAAATTCAGTCTGATGTGATCCATTAGATCCTGCAGGGTCAAATGTGCCAGAGTTAAAGTGCACCTGTCAGCTCAAAACTCTAATACTAATTTACGTTGTACTAATGAAATAAACGTTTTTGTACACATATATGTATTTGAAAAAATGTACCTTTATACAGGGTTTCTCACGGTCATTTTCCCTGTCAGCCTGACTTTTCTTTCTCGAGTCAGGTTGGGTGGGGATAAGAGGAAGTATCATATATATATGATTGACATTACAGTGCTTCCACCCACGATATTTCTCAAGCATGTTCATGTAAGCTCGCGCTTACTTAATTGCCACAACTGCATGAGGAAAGCTCAAAGTAGGCATGCGAGAGATTTGACAGAGTGAGAGAGAGGAACCACGAGTATTTGGAGGCGTGGAAATAGCTTTTGAATGTCAGGTCCTAATGAAAATGGCAGCTTCCAGATCTGGAAATTGGGAGTACTTTACAGTAAGATCTACTTTATAATATTATATATTTTTTTGTGAATCTATATTTTTGTTTAGGTAATCAATTGACTTTAGATGCACGATTGCAAGCTGGCAGGTCCACTTTAATAGTGTAAGACTGAATTTTTCTCAAAGAGATCACAAGGTGTGTAAAATGAAAATAAATCTGCTTTGTAACTAAGAGTTTCAGCTGTTAAACGTCAGTCCTCATATACATATATTATGACCCTTTAAGAGTGGGAAATTAGAGAGTGCAATCTAATTCATTTTTTTTAAGGAGAAGTAATATGACTGGCCTAAAGCTGATGTGGTATCAATATTTAATGAGGTAACCAGAGGGGTCCTTTATTGATAGATTTGATTAAGTTGCAGGATTCCCTTCCTAAAGTAAAGGTACTGTGATTTTCTGAGCTAACTTGCATAGTATTTTAATAATGGATTAAACTATGAACAAATAAATCTTGTTTCTTTTAATTGATATTCATAATGCTATGATTTTTCTGCCTAACCTGATATTTTGTCCAGCTTCCCAGGCAGCCAGAGTATAGTGGTCACAGGCAATATGCAGAAGCTAAGAATAAGTAAGATAAGATGGGAACTACAGTGGGTAATTTTCTCAGGTATGTATATTTATTATTATAGGGCCCCTTTAACTCTGGGCTGAAAAATCATACAGTTAAAATATATTCTTTCCAGGTAAAATTTTTGCTGAGCTTTAGTTGCCCTTTAAAGTGTACTTATCACCTGTTAATAAAACAAATTGCATATGATACAATGTTTTATTAGGAAATCTGAACATGTTCTGGGGCTTCATTACCATGTGATAGGTGCCCTTTAAGTTAAATAGCTACAATATTAGTGCACCCATCTATATAAATTAAATAGCAGTTTCAGCTATTTGGGCCAACTAACGTAGCTGAATATTAGAATGCATTTTTTGGAAACTTTTATCAAGTTTTGCAGATTCTGAAAGCAATTATAGTTTTCCAATCTCTATAAATAATAATAAGGATAAACAATGGTTCCCTCCTACACCTCATTCTGTACCAGCATGTCTTATATCCTGTTCGTGCTGTAAAATAACCAGATGACATCTGCTGTTTCCTTCTTGTGTACACAATAATTACCATCATGCATCAATTTGCTTACTTACCAATGTCTTTATATTTTAAATAAATCTATTTTGAATAGATGGTGAAAACCTTTTGTTTTGAGACAATCAAAACTACCTTACAAAAAGCAAAGGATCCAATTCTGAACATTTTGTATCGAACTGTGGCTGTGGTAAATAATGCCCTTAAAGGGGACACCGTCATAAATATGAAACAGTGTCACATTTGTGCTTAAATAGGGTCATTTCTGTCACAGATAAAGCAAATTCTGTTTGAAAAGTTGACTTTTTTTTTTTTTTTTTTTTTTAGATTGAGATTAGACTGTTTTACCTGAATCTTGTTTCTCAATTTTCAGCTATTTGTTAAAAAAATTGAAAAAGGAAATTCTGGTAGAAATTGATTGAAAAAAAGTCCTTGTGAACCTTTATCATATTTTTGCTTTTCAGACTTCATGACTAGATATTAACAGGATATTTTCCTTTAAACTTTATCACTTGCAGAAGAATTTGGCGCTATAAAAAATTTGTGGTTGAGAGCCGCCCTGCTCTTGGTCATAACAAGAGGGACTACCTGAACCAGACGCCATAGAGTCGCCGGCAGAGAAAGAAGATGGAGTCTGCAACAAGGAAATGCTGGACAGCATTTCTTTACAGGTAAGAAAGTGAACTTTTTGGCCAAAATTGAAAAAAAAAACATATTTACTAAAAGTTAGTAATTAGCATACATTATCAAATGTGTTTTTTTCAATTTTGGCTGGAGTGTTCCTTTAACAGTCAAATGGTGATTCTGACATTTGTTATTTCACTTTACATGAAAGTATAAGTCATGCAGCATTTCAATTCACTGAAAAATTTAGTCTGTATTTATTTAAAAGGGGTGTGGCAGTGGGTGTGGCCTAAGGCACTAAACATTCTGTGGCTATAGGCTCCTGAGATGTAAATCTGACTCTAACAGTCAGGGTCAGACTGAGGAATTTTGGACCCACTAGAGAAGTGGATTAAAAGGGGCCACAGACTATTTAACAAAGTTGTAATGTACACCAGAACTATCATAATAAATTATCACTTTTGCAGGACAATACAAAAGAGACAGTTGCCCAAGTATAATTAAAGGAAACTAGAGACCTGCAAATGCTTTTTTTGCATCAAGCCTGGGCCTGCCTATGGTAGAGTCCACTAGAGGATTCTTTGGTGCTTTGATGGACTAGTCCAACCCTGACCACAGTGCTCACATAATTGTAAGTGTCTCCCTTCATCAAACTGTATTCTTATAACCTAGCATGTTATTTGCAGCTAGGCTAGGACTAATTATTTCAATGTACATACACTGTGATCTAACCCTAGGTGGCAGCCAATTTTATGTCTATATTATGTGGCTATTTATAAAGATAATAAAAAGTCAGAAATAAAAAATATGAGTAAATTTGAAACATTTTTTTCTGTTTTCAATGCATTTTTAATGCATTTCATTGTAATTGTGACATGATTTTGAAATTGACATATGACAACTCTCTCATAGTAAATAACAGCTTTCTCCAAGTCACAATTGGCAAATGGTTTTCAGCAAAATTGACCTAAAAATAGTTTACCATGATGTAAGTAAGAGCATTGATATTAAAACACTGTGGTGAAAAATCTGGTGGTATTTAAAATATGAAATATATATATATATATATATATATATATATATAAAAGATAAAAGATAAATTGGAAATGTTATAAGGACTGAAAATTACCAAATAGAAATGTGTTCCACTGCACTTTGCCCTTTAGTAAATATAGGAGTATAGAGTTATAGCTCAGTATTACAGACATGGGAGGGTTATTCACTAAGATGCGAATTTGCAAACAGCGGATTCCCATAGTAAATCCGCTACAATTTCCCCATTGTAAAGTCACGACAATTTTTTAATGTTAAGATTGCGACAATTTCCCATAATAAAGTCGCGACTGCAACAATATTCTCATTATAAAGACGTGAATGCGACAGTAGCAGCCTATTGAGACTGTCTTTATCTGGCGAATTCGCACCTATACGCAACAATTCAGACTTTAGTGAATAATCCCCTGGTTCTGAGGAATATACCTCACAAATTAATATGCCAGGACCAGCTAATGCCCTAAACTACATACACAGAGAATAGGGCGAAATTTAAATTCCGGTCGCACGTGCGGAATTTTTACCGCACAATCGGAAATCGATCGAAATTCCGCACATGCTATCAGAAATCGATCGAAATTCCGCACGCGCGGAAAAAATTCCGCATTTAATACATTTCGCCCTTGGTGTGCAGACAAGGAATAACAGCATCATACAACAGCCTTGGGATTACTGGTAACTGTGATGTGATTTAGAAGCAGAAGCTAAGTAAATGCAGTACTGAAGTACATGACATAAATAGGTGGGATACTTGTTGATGTCAGGATTTTTAGTAAGCTGCAAATGTTGCTTCATATGTACTTTCTAAGAACAAGATCTGGTGTAGCAAAGAGGGGTTTGGGTTTTTTGAGCACTGGGTCAACTTTTATGTGGGCTACAGGGTCTTCAGTAGGGACAGGCTTTACTTAAATGGGGAGGTGCTGTTTTATTGGGGGAAAGGATGACTAGAAGGGTGGAGGGGTATTTAAGCTAGAGATGGGGTGGAGGAGAGGGAAACAACACATGTAGAGACCAGGATAGAGTAGATAGGGAGGGATTAATTAATGAAACTAAGGCTAGGATGGAGGGAGGGGTTAGAATAGTTGATAAGGTTAGGGTTAAAATTAAATAAGCAAAATCTGCTAAATTGTATGATGACAAATGCTAGAAGCCTAACAAATAAAATGGCTGAACTAGAATTATTAATATTGAACAAAAAATATGATATAGTGGGAATAAAGGAAACATGGCTTAATAATAGCTATAACTGGGCAGTAAACCTAGAAGGTTACACATTGTTCACATGGGACTGTAAGTACCGGAAAGTAGGAGGAGTTTGCCTTTATGTGAAGTCTTGCCTAAAGCCCATATTAAGGGAAGATATACAGTATATGAGAGCAATGAAAATGTAGAATCTCTACAGCTAGAATTACATGGAGGAAAAAACAGTAATAAAATACTGATGGCAGTTTGTCTACCTGTATCATTGCTGGAATATCGTGCGCAATTGTTTCTGATTTTGTCAGGTTGGGTACACAGTATGTCAAATTGTAAATTTTATTAGCAGACAGAATAGACTGATTAAGAGAGCAGTTGATACAATAGAGATTACAGACTGTGACTTTACTAAGTATAAAACTTTCAGGCACAATAACATTACATTCCTCATTTCCCAGCAGAGTTAGGAAGTGTTATAAAATAATATTAAAAACTAGAAAAAGAGAGCCTGCCAAACATTTATGTTCCCATGTTCCAGGACATAGTGTTGTTTTGCAGACTTTCATTATAGCGAGAGGATTCCCAGTTTAGTGATTCTAAAATCACCGAGATAAAAATACAGTTCTGATAAATGTGTCATAGGTCCTAAAAATCCTTGGTGGAAACTGTTATAGTCATCTTTACCTGATTTGACCAGTTTAGCTTTGCTTCTCTAATGCTGGAGAACTCAGAGTCATTGTGGGTCAAAGGAATTTCAGAATAATTTCAAAAGCTTTATCTATATATACACTCACCGGCCACTTTATTAGGTACACCTGTCCAACTGCTCATTAACACT
>WMED01008928.1:4812-16616 GCA_019650415.1 Pipa parva | reverse complement strand
AGCAGCATGAGTCTTAGATTTCAGGGCGGGCCTCGCTTGGGGAGAATAATCCTACCGGTATTCCTTATAAGAAATGCCAGGGCGCCAACAGTTCTTAATAAATAAAAATGTCTCCTTATTACTTAAATGAGGACAGCAGAGTCACTTCAGTGAACACACTGAAACAGGATCACCTTTGTCATATTACAAATCACTGATGCAGATCATATTCCTTTAAATCATCCTGCACCCTGAATCTGTACTACTGACCATATCCTTATAACCCCTTTGGCAGTAAATAATTACTCTTCTTCTGACTCTAACAGTCCCCTTCTCATAGTCCTGCAGCTGTTCCTTTAATCAGAGACTATGGGCACATGCTTAAGTGAGTACAGTAGATGACATGAGAACTAGCTCAGTTTAATGGATGGTGTAGTTCCCCTTTACCTGGATCTCCAGGGCACAGGTCTCCCACTGTAAGTCTTTCTAGACTCTCCAGAACCAGAATTTCAGATCCTTCTTAGCAGAAGTCAGCCTCCATCTCTTGGAACACTTGTAATCAAGTTCTCTACCATTAGAGTGTCTTTTGCCTTATGCAGTGTCGTCTTTTCTCTGATGGTAGAGCTACCTCCGAAACCACCTCGTTTAGCAGCAGTGCTTCCCCATAAACATTGTCATTTGACTGCAGTACTTCTGTTGCATCAGATTCCAGTGACTGAGGAGTTGGCCCAGGGATGGCCATTTCCTGTCCGACACAAAGGTTCACAATCAAATCCTGAGCCTGCTGCTGTGCCACAGTCCCCGTTTCCTGCACATTCTCTCCTAGCAGCAGGGAATGTCCATAACCCTCAGCACTGCCCTCCTGCTTCTCTGTAACATCGCAGGATGACACAGACATGCTTTGCTCTGGGTTCTCTGGATACCATATATGTAACATATCAGTAGGAGACTGGGACTTTGCTTCCACAACCATAACCACTGGCCCGGAGTCACGGGGATTTGGATCCCAGGGACAGCTCCGCTCATCCCCACACTGCATGGGCTCCTCGCCTCCCTCTCTGGACTCCTGCTGGTGAGTGCTTTCATGCCCAAAAGCCCACTCACCAGTCTCTGCCAGCCTTTCACACACGACACCTGGTCCAGTTACCTCAGGCATGGCTGCAGGATGCGGTAGGGTTACCTGAACAGGCCCCAGTCCATTCCCAGTACTCTCACTCCTTTCAAAGTACTGTGGGACAGCAGCCCCAGGGAAACACTGCAAAGCACAGGAACCCACCTTATCTGGGCCACGACATCCATCTCCCAGCCGGATTCCGAGGGGATTACTTCCTGGGCAATCCCTAGAGGGGCCCTTGTAGTCAGGGCCTCTATTTCTTGCTGCAGTTGCAGGGTCAGTTGCTGCTGTGGTCCCAAACAAGCTTGGTAGGCATCATTTTGTGCACGCAGCTGTTCATTTGCCTGTCGCAGCCGAACATTGCTCTCTTCCTGCAGCTTTGTAGCACGCAACAAATCTTTCAACATTTTCTCCCAGTTAGCCATTTCTTTTGGAAAAATTTGGAGGGAAAGAAAACAAAAACTCTCCACCGTCCCTTTAATCACTTCACCTTTAAGGTACCGCACCTTTAAGGGATCACACTGCCCGCATACTCCACCAATTGTAGGGATTTCTCTCACTTGCTGCGGTAGTCTTTTCCAACAAACGAATTTCTAACCGATTTCTCTCTTAAGAAATCGTCTTTATTTACAGGAAAATCAAACTTGAACAAAAATCCAGCCTCACTTGGCAAAATAATAACATAAAACGAATAATCATCGGTTTTCAGACTTTTCTCACAAACATGAACCTCTTTGTTCATAAAGCTCACTCCACGGAGTCTCAGTGGTCTTTTCAGTAACCACACCTCAGCACAGCCAGACACACACTGAGAGAGATTCTCCCTCTCTCTCTAAGCTTGTGCTTTTACCTTCTTTAACACAGGTGCACTAAATTAGAAAAACCTGAGATGGAGTGTAGGAGTGGCCTTCCCACCCAAACTCTTCAGCCACTCCTAAACCCTGGGCCCAAATTCCAGTTTAAGAAACTCACTGACAGTTTAACCCTGTCAGTCTCTATTTTTCCCAGAATCTATGCCATTGTTGACAGGAGTCTAAATGGCACATACACTCAATCCATAAACTTCACTCCGACCTGTTTACAGTAGTTAAAGTAAGTACAATCAACTCTGTTTGTAGAACTATCTTTTACCCAGTTTCCCTTTATGGAGTCCAAAAGCTGGCTGGAATAATGTGGTAACTGTTAGTAACTTAGGGGGGAATTCACTATGTTCCGAAGTGAGGTGCGTAGTGTTCGCCTCACTTCGGAACAACTGAAATGCACATGCTGATGTCCGCGCACAGGACATCAGCATGCGCATAACACAATGTGCGAAGTGAGTCGAACACATCACGGCTCACTTCGCACATTGGTGAATAAGGGCCTAAAGTCTTTTATATGCTATTTATCACAGGTTATGAATATATATTGATTGTTTATATGTGATGTACCCCCTCTATTAGGTTTAGTCTTATTTAGAGGATCCTTTTTTGATATATATATATTTAATACAAGACATAATAAAGATTAAGGGGTTATTCACTAAGGTGCAAATTTGACTGTTGAATTCTCAAACTGCGGATTCCCATAGTAAATCCGCATCCGCGACAATTTCCCCATTGTAAAGTCGAGACCGCAACAATTTTTAAAGTTGCGACTGCCACAGTTTTCTATAGTAAAGTCGCGGCTGTGACAATATTCTCATTATTGAGCGTATTCACAACTATACGAAACAATTTGGACTTTATTAAATAACCCCAATGTGCACGTTACTAGAGGGTTCTGTTTTTCTCCCTATTTCTATATAGTGTTTTTATACCCCATCTGTAGAGCCTAATCTATTTATATATTTATTTACCATCATTATTTAAAAAAACATTTTTTTGCTCGCAGCCTATGTTGTATATATTGCACCGTATGAACATATGACCCAGCACTTATATGATTCTGCACTTAATATAGCATCTTCACGACAATTCGACAGATCTTCAGCAGACAATTCACACCTTTCCAGAGTTCTGATTCCTACATCCTCCTCTAGCTGTTGGTCCCTATCCCACATTTCCATCCATAATATAAATAATACAGCCTGGGAAAAAGATAAGCTATCTGAGGGGCATGTGTGACTGAGACTATTATTCCCAATCACAGCGGTCATCAAGGTTCCGTAGATTTTATAGGATAGAGAATTCTTTATAATAAATGGAGCAGGAGTTATCGAAATTTTGCATTCATTTGTAGAAGTAGTATACCAATTGCTCCGGCACTCCCAATATGAAATCAGCAAGTTTTAAAGAAGAATATTAAAATCCAAGCATCATAAGTGGAAAAATATAGAAAATCAAAGAGTGGCACCTCCTAACGCGTTTTGCACTAAAGGCACTTAATCATAGCATTTGGGCATTGTACTCCATGGCACCCAGCATTCTCTACATTGCTTTACTTGGCTATCTTCGCTATCTTGTGGATTGAGTGATCCTTTTGTTTCTGATTAATTTGTAGAAATCTTCTTTTTTCTTTAATTTCAAATATGAACTTAGGTCCATTTCTCCTACACTTGCCTTTTTTTTTTGTGTTTTTTGTGTTGGTTCATGTACAAAGCAATCTTGTCAGTGAGGATTGGATTATGATGTTTATACAAACCCATTATAAGCATCCGAAATTGTCCAGAGATGGAAGCTGTACGTCCTGCCTCTTTCGAGACAGTTTCAACTCTTATCTTGAAATGGGAACAATCAACATTTAATGGGTGTTTTTTTTTTTTGCGTTCGGAGAACTTTACATCATTTAACCTGCAGGTTTTCTGTATTTGGAAAATAAGTCTTTTTAGTTGGCACATTTTATTGCTCATAAAATAAGAATTATAGGTCTAATCTGTTGCAGGCATTGTGGATTTTTGCCTTGTACAGTAAATCCTAATATTTATTGTATGTGACCTACAATAAAGTAAGGTATTTATCATATTCAGTATTACTGAAAAATAATCCATATGGTTAGACATGAATAGCAAACCCCTATAAGTATGGTTAGCACATTTGTATTTATGTTGGAATGACTTCATAGTTTGGGCTTTATAATGTTTATAGAATAGGACAACATTATTGCATGAACCAACATAGTCTGTTCATATTGTCTTACATCTTTATTTGAGTTAATTCTCTAGTCTTGAAAACACAACAAAAATCTTTTACTCCTCATGGGATTTATAGTAGCAGAGGCAGCTACAAAATATTTTGTAAAACTGTTTTATTTTCTATTCAAGCGACATCATCAAGCTGGGAAACTGTGTTTCAAAGAAGAATTGGCAGGGATGACCAAAAAGAAACGACAGACATATAAACAGGGACACACTTATTATATATAATAAAGGGTTTTTACATTTTAATTTTTGTGCTGGAAATCAAGCAGGCAGAATTGTTTTTGCTATATTTTACTGACTCAGCAGAGTTTGAGAGCATTCTATACAGAATGTTATATAATAACATTGCACAAATATATCACTTTAGTATTGTCGCTTTTTTCTCTCGCATCGACAGAACATTTTGTACTTTAACAAATATGCCCCTTAAATCTTATAAAGTGATATCTCCTTGGAAACTTTCTGAGGATTCGTGTTTATGGCATACCCTTTTACATACAGGACTGTGCTTTTTAATTATGACCTCAGAATCGAGTAACAAAATCAAAGCGACTGATAATAAATCGCAAAATTCACCATTATTCACTTTGAATGCAATGCTTTGAAACCCTTAGTGAAGAGAAAGAGATTATATTCAGATTTATTTATTTGTCACTGGATAAGTACATGTATACGAATCAGTGAAATTACAAATGCATCATAGACAATGGCAACCACAGTGGCAGATAGTAATAGAGAGTGAATTACAAGCATGAATCAATAAACGTAGTGTGGCCGCGTTTTCACCAATCGTGCATCCATGCTGTGTAGGCACTGTGACAGGTTGAGGTTGGGTTGCGGTAAAGATCCGAGGGGTTAGAGGGGGATCTTTTGGACGCAGGGCTTCGCGAGGAACACGCGCCGCCGCCATCTTGGTTTGAATTTAGTTACTGATGTAGTCCTATGATTATAAACAAGCAACAAACCCAAAATCATATGGTTCTGGTTTTGTTGTGCTTATGTTATTTTAGAATAAAATCTAATTGCATGTAGGAGCACATTGCAAATATACTTTACAAAACGTTTAATGAGAAGTGATTACATAATATTCCTTTTCTAGAAAGCTGGAGTTGAATTTCAGATGATGGGGGTAACTGGAATTTCTAGAGAATCTTTGCCAGAAGTGACTATTCTGTAACAGTCCCAGTTGAACCTTTGGAGATTGTCAGGAAACGTACTTTATTGACTTAATTTATGGCATGAAAAACAAAAATAAACAAGAATCTCATGGATTCTTTTTCTCTGTATTTAATGTCCCCGAACACTGTAACAGTTAAATCACAACATACTGAAAAGCATTAACTGCAACTATTGGTTAATTTTGCAAAAAAAAAAAAATATATATATTTTCTATAATAGTTACATTATACATTGTACTTCTGAATTTATTGTATCTCAGTTAGTGTCCAAAAACATCCCTCAGTTACACATGCAGAACCCAAGCATTTGACACACGTTTATTAATTTAATATGCCAAACATACCTGTACCTAAATACATAATAGTTAAGATCTAGCAGACAACGGGAGTTGAAATCTCTTCTTTCTTCTTCTTTGGCCATTCTAGACTTCCACAGTCAAGAAAAGTTGAGCACTAGAAACTGGCAAAGTAAAACTAGATTTTCTTCATCCTATTTTTTCCTAAATCATACTAAATTTACCATCTTGCATCCTTTCCTTAATTTCCTATTCCTTGTGTGTCTCCTTCTCGCTCTCTTGTTCGTCAGCCTTTTATTTTTTTCTAAATCACTCACACTTGGCATTATATCTATAGTACAATATAGTGCTCAAGTTCATCCACAGATGCAAAAAAATGAGTATTACAATACTTGGAGATACCTTTTTTTATTGGATGGTCAGTATAAATAGACAAGCTTTCAATAGGTATTTCCCCCCTTTCTCAAATCACAAGCAATGCTCTATATATAGCAGGCTAATGTAAAATCCTTTAAAGCAGATATTGTCGTTTGAGCACAATGCATCCACATATCCCAGTGTGTGATGTCACAGATCGACTAATGGAACACATATGAGTTCCAACACCTAACAATCCCAGAAGTAAGGTTCTTAACAATGCGGGGAAGCGTTCCACCCAATTGTGAGATACTGCAAACAGCGTGCAGTTGAATAATATAAATAGCGTGCAGTTGAATAATATAAATAGCGTGCAGTTGAATAATATATATAGCGTGCAGTTGAATAATATAAATAGCGTGCAGTTGAATAATATAAATAGTGTGCAGTTCAATAATATAAATAGCGTGCAGTTAATAAAATCCCCTGTTCCACATGCCAATTTCCTGCATTATGGGCAGAAGTTTCGAGGAGCCGGACAGCACTGTGTCACGAGCCATAGGATGGGCATGGCTGACATATCCCAATGTTGTTATTACTGTAACTCATTGGGGCATATTTGCTAAGACCAATTCAACCATACTGATTGATATACACACCTTTCCCTGTTCTTTTCAATCTCCCTGATTTACAAAGGATCGATAAAAATGTTTCCCCATCTAAATAAATTGTTGTAGATAAATATCGATCTGTTAACATGGGCACGCTTTGCAATGCTTTTCTATGAAGATTCCTTTCATTACAGATCGATATCGATATTACTTTTCGATGGGAAAATATTTTGGACTTAGGCTAAATGACAGGCTGTTTCTCCTGCATTTACTAGTTGAAAAAAAACCTGTTGTGTGGAATGAATAACTTTGCATATTTCTACACAATATATAAGTTTAGCTAAGTCAAGACAACAAACTAAAATTATATGCAAACCAATATTCTCAAGGAATAAAAATGCTTTATTCTAGCTTCTATTATCATAGATATAATAGATCAGGAGGCACGAAACACTTAGGGTTGTACTACTCTACATGTTGCATTTTTAATTGTTTAAATAAAGGATTTTATTATTTATCCACTGGAGTGCCAGAGAGTTTATTTATGAATTTTAAAATTATATGCAGTCCTAGTGGAGACATTACTGTTAGTGAAAATTGTTCTTTTTCACAATATTTTTTAATAGGTATGTTATTCTTACAATATTTTTGTGTGTTCTTGTCAGTGGAAATACTATTGAATGAAAGGCAATACTATAAAATTCACTTAAATTAAATTTTTAATATTGTGTAAATATTGTGTAAATTTAATGGCACAAACAAAATTAGAAATTCAAATGTGATTCCAGAGCTCTGTTTGGATCCTTTTCATTTTTTTTTTTGTAAATATTTCATAAATATTTTTTTTCTGTCCTGTCATATCCAGTTAGAGTTTAAATTTGAAATATAATTTGTCAAGAGTTGAATAAAATGCAAGAATGAATGATTAATGAGTCAATAATGTTTCAAAATAAAATGGAAAAAAAAATTTGCTGGGATACAAAAATAAATAAAATAAAAAAATAAAAAAAAATGCTTATTTTTTAGCATAAAATGACAAAGAAAAATCTACACATTGATTTAGAAAGTCCATCCCAGAAAGTGATATCACATAAAAATGAGCTTTTTAAGAAATTCAACACATCCCTAGAGTTAGTCATCAATCATTCATATGTCACCCCTTATTCAGGTCACTGGTCAGGTCTAGTTTTTGGATCAGATTTATTTTGGTAATATGAGGTACCTAAATGAATTTACGGAATGAGTCTTTCTGCCTAGACAGTCTTAAAAAAAAATCTGCATTTATTTTTCAATTTTTCCATTTGTCAAAGAACCAACCAAAATAAAAATAATACTAATTTTGAATTTTAATTATATGTCACATTTTTAAAATAAATTTAAAGCACATCATACATATGTTGTTTTTATTAAATTATACATACATACATTAAATTAACTATTATGATTCGCCTTGATTAGTCATTGATCACATATTGATTAGTGTGATAATTTCAGTTTTGATACAAGGTGCAAGTCGTAGTCCAAGAACATAATGTGCTCTAATTGAGGCAAAGGAAAATGACTGGTAATTTGCAATTGTACAAATAATGTTACTTATATTTTATTTGGAAAACCAAGGAAATAAGATGAGTTGAAAAAACATTTTCTGTGTTCCAATAAATTAAGACATGTTTATTTTTAACATTTGCCAGTTTATGAACATTATGTTGTAAAAGGCCTCCCATCACTGATTAACTTTACTAAATCACTGATGAGAAAAAAAAGACAGTTAAACATCATCAGACAAAAGGGACCAGCTTCATAAATATTATGTTTAATTTCAAGCAGTGTAGAACCAAGCACTTTGGTTCTGTTAATGGCTGAGAACATTCTCCTGTTCAAATGAGTTGACACTGGCCTACTAACTGCACACTATGCCGAGATTCCTCTATTGAATGCAGCATGTGAGCATCCATTACTTTTAATATTTTCTGGTCAAACCAGCTTGGCTAGGCTTAAAAGTTAAGGTGTCCTAGTTCTCCAAAGTGTACTGAGCAGTCATTCACTTTGGAAATGTAAGGAGGACCATTTTGCCACTTCTCAGTTAAGGTATTGGATAAGCTAATTAAACATCTGCTCAATAGTTCCAACCACAAATCATCAAGTGTGTAGTGTTTGGAAAACCATTCTTAAACTTACTGTTACAAAATGGTGCCTGAGGATCTGAATCCAACCTAGGTTTATGTCTAACTCCACCACTGGGCTAATCCCACACTAATTTTAGAGCAATCAGTTATCTACACACTTCCTGTTCCCATGTCCTCCCCTGCCCAGTTTTTCAAGATGTCATTACCAATTTACCTTACCTTTCACTAACCTGCCTATAATCTGTACACCTCACCCTAAAACCTATCCCCAATCCCTTTAAAATGCTGATCATTAGTTAACAAAACAAAGGACAATGCTCTATAACAAATCTTGGAATGCAGAGGTTAGATCATATTAAACACATTGCAATTTGCACATTATTATTCATTTACTACCTGAAGGATTTCTCTATATTACTAGTAATATAAATCAAACAAACATAAACATGAGTTAAACTATAATTTAACACTTCAAGTTTTGAGCAGGTTCTCATAGAGAAATTCATTAATCCGCTTACACATTTCCCAAGAAGGATATGTTCACTGATCCAGTAGTGGTGAAAGTCACGATATTCTATAAAGATTGATTCTCTGCAAAGATTGATGAGAGAAGTGATGTTTTTGTGGGATACTTCCCACAAGTATTGCTCTTAACAATGATCGCATTTCATGGTCAATGTAAAAGATTTTTCAAAAGTATCATTTGATCGGACAGCTCATGTAGGCAAATTGTCTCTTCAGTCCAAAATATGTTGGAAATCTTTAGAATGTCCCATGAGTTACTTGATGTTTGGCAATGACTATGTAAAAGCATCCACTTTTTCTTGAGTACAACTATGGAGAGAGAGAGAGATAGCATTTGGACTTGGAAGACACAAACAAAACTGACAATGATATATTAGTCAATAATCATATAAAACCACATTTACATGTTTTAGTGATATAAAAAATGCAGTGAGATTTAAAAAAGCCATAAAATCAATTTTTTAACAAATCTATAACTTTATGACTTCAGTGTATTACCTTGTTATTTGTAAAAATGAGTTTCCATATCACTATTAGATAAATGAAAGGTGATATCAATATGTATATATGTATATTTTTATTTATAAAGCACCACTATGCAGCGCTGTACAATTCAATAGGCGCAATTCTGGGTTGTAAATAACAATCCTGTATTCTCTGATTTGGTGACCATTGTTAGACTGTATATTAAGGCTAATCTATAGCAAATCTTGCCTTTTTTAAAAGAGTTTTTTTAACTACAGTATGTCAGTTTGCAAATGTAAACATGGAATTTATGACAAATGATTAATATTTAAATGTCACAATTAAGCTGTGACCTACAATAAGTCTTTCTACAAGCAAATACAGATTCCCAGAATCCTCCTCTGACATCTCCTAAATCAAACACCTAGAGAGCAGCATCTACTCATGGCCAACTCCCTGTCCTTGTCTTTCAGATAATATACAGCAGTGGTTATATACATTTTACCTTGCCATCACATAATAAAATACATTTAGCAGAAACACAGCTCACACCCATTATTATAGTAAGAACTTTCAGGAATCACCATAAGTTATACCACTAGATAATTGCCCCCAAAACTACTGGGTAGCTGGTTTTCAAGAACCTTGAAAAAAAAAGTTAATTAGCTTATTTACATTAACTTCAAAATAATTAATACCCAGTTATCATAAAACGATTCTCAAAAGTATAGGTAATTGAATATTATAGAAATGGACATACTAAACAAATGCCTCTTACACCAAAAAATTAAAGTGCACCCGTCACCTCAAAACACTAATACTAACTTAGGTTGTACTAATGAAATAAATGTTTATGTAAATATATATGTATTAAACAATGTAGCTTTATACAGCGTTTCTCTCTGTCATCTTCCCTGTCAGCCTGACTTTTCTTTCCTGAGTCAGGTTGGGGCGGGGCTAAATGATTGACATTATAGCTCCTCCAATCAGATCCCTGCTAGATTGTGATTTAAGGGATCTGATTAGAGGAGCTATAATGTCAATCAAAATTTAGCCCCTCCCACCTGACACTTGGGAAAGAAAAGTCAGGCTGACAGGGAAGATGACAGAGAGAAATGCTGTATAAAGATACATTTTTTTAATACATATATATTTACAAAACCATTTATTTCATTAGTACAACCTAAATTAATATTAGTTTCGAGGTGACAGGGGCACTTTAACTGCTGTTTGTCAGGATTACTAATTAAACCCAAATGTTTATAGCTACATAAGGTCCCCTTTTCTGTCTTACCTAACTTAGCATTGTGCCTCACACATGAGAATCACTATCCTAAAGTATTATGAAGTAATATGAGGAACTAATCAGCAGGTAGCTCTTGCAGGTCTATTGTAGACAAGATGCTGCCTGCAAACATCTGGGTGACCGCTTTGGATTACAGGACTGGGTCAAGCTTTGCTTATGTTACTAAATAATTATCCTGTTAATGAAGTTAAAGAAGTTACCCAGGAATTTCCTTTATTGGCATTTATTTTGGCAGTGTTGCAGATTGCTTCTAGGCCTTTATTTATTTCTACATGAATTCATTAGTCTATATGTATCAAATGGCATTTATGTAAAAAATTGATGTAAATTAGTATTAAGCATTTTAAGTCCAATGTACTATACGCGTTTGCATCCAGTTACCTTACAGATTTTTTGTGTATTTAAGATCAAGTGCAGCCAGTACATGAACTTTGAACTCCTATTTTAAAATGAGCCGTTGCCTGAACCCGAGCACTGGAGAGGCAGTTACAGTTCTGTATAGCGTTTCCCCATTTGACTGGCTTGTGTCAAAAATGTAATCCGTAGCTATTTATGTGATTTTTTTCCCCCATCAATGAATGATTATTGTAAAAAAATAAAAGATAACCAATTGGAATTGTAAACATTTTTGACACAAACCAGTTGCGGTCGTGTAAAAACGATGAAAAATTAGAACTGCTTTTCATTAAATGTTTCCATTATCCTGACCATTCCACGACATAGTGCCAG
>WMED01008927.1:0-16616 GCA_019650415.1 Pipa parva | reverse complement strand
GTCACACATTTTTATAATTATAGACAGACACATAGGTGGATAGATTGATGGATGATAGCTTCTAATTTGATAATTTCTTACAGTGTAAGAATCACTTAGATTGTAAGCTCCTTGGGGCAGGGACCTTCAACCTCTTGTGTCAATCACAACCTAGCACTTAATTTGATGTATCCTTGCAATATTTTACTTGTATTATTCAATGCACTTTTCCCTTGTTTGTATTGTACTTGTATCACTGAATTGTACAGCGCTGCGTAAATTTGTGGTGCTTTATAAATAAAATTATACATTCATACAGTGTATTATATAAATAATCAGGTACTCATTGTAACTAAGAGTACCCAAGGGTAAAGTGCCATGCATGACACTCCAAGACATCTGAATTTCCTCTACATAGCTGCCCCTGTGTGTCTATAATAGGGAATGACATTCAGCAGTTCCACTGTGTATACTTTTGGATAACAATTCATAGAATTATCTGTATTATCTGGGTCTTAAGGAATATTTCTGCAACCCCAGTGTGCTTGCTACCCCTTCGACTTCTAAAGCCCTATTATTGTGACTATGCATAATTAAAAATACTATCACAATGTAAATGTAACAAATTCTGCTTACCTTGTAGTTGCCTGTTAAGCTCAGAGTCAGGGATATTCTGATCTGGGATCAGCACTGAAAAGGACCTTTTATAACATCCAGTTTTATTATTTATTTAACACCAAAAGGCACATACACTGCAACTTTCCAGCCACAAACTCATGTTTATTTATTGTGTCATAAATACAGTTTTGGAAACCACCCAGACAAAACTGTTTAATTGGATTTGTTTTCTGATGGGGGATGTCTTGATGGATTGTGCTGTGTAACCTTGTGGCACTTTATAAATAAAAATCTACATAAATTATAGCCAGGTGGATATACATACATAGGCAGTTATTTATTCAAGTGCAAATTGTCATATAGATGCATACATGTGTGATAATGCACCAGTTCTACAGCTCTGCTCACTCACTAAACAGTGTTATTTTCTGCAGCATGGCTAATTTGTCTAAAGTTGACAGCTTACACCGGCTGTGTATTTATACACCTCTTCATGTCTTTGTCTATTAAAGTGCACATTCACACAAAACTTCAATCTAAAAGAAAAGTGCAAAAGAATACGAGGCACTATATTGTGCCATATCACTATTGTAAAACAAAGTGATAGTGAGACCCAACGTTCCACAAAAATCTGAGAGTGACCAGGTGTAAAACTTGGAAGAATCAGAAAAAATCACCCCCAAAAAATATAGGTGTAAAAAACGTGATGTCACACAAAGTAAAACACTAGCTGATCACCAGATGCATGTACAAACAGGACATATAAATTCAATTCTTTGCTCTGCTGTTAGCATAGAGAATTACAAATCACCAAATACAGTATATCTCGTAGTAGCAACTCAATGCAGAAAAAGCAAAAAAAGTTCCATAGTGTAATAATGTTTTTAATAGGAAATAAACCAAACAATGACAGATACTCACAAACTAGAGTTTAAAATCACAAAAAAATTGCCACTCCAGGGCTAGAGATTAGTCCAAAGGCTTAGAATAGAAGTCAATCCACTCTGCTGTCTGTTCCACCCAAAAATTGTGGGGACCTATGCCTTCCTCGATGCGTTTCACCATTGTATACACTCATTGTATACTCACACGATCACGTGTCCACAGTCTCTTATTGTAAAAAGTTGAGGAGAAGGAGACTGGGAAAACACAGGATAAACTGGAACAGATCAGAAAAGGTGGGTATGCAGAAAAGCTTTGACAGGAACAATGGCAGAGATGACCTAAGGACAGGCTTAGACTTTAATACTAGACTGTAATAAACTAGAAACAGAGCCCAAAGGTCTAAAAACAGAACTTTATAATCAGGCACAGAGTCTGCAGGGTGTCTGCTTTATATAGGCAGAGAGGCAGGCACGTTTCTGCTTCCATGCTCACCAGACGCGCGCCCCTGTGACGTCACTGCAGCTGCGTCACCTGACCGTGTGCTGAAATCACCGTCGTGGCCATGCACTCGCAGGGAGGACCAGGCGCTGGAACGAATTCTGGTAAGCATTCCTTACAGTACCCCCCTCCTCAGGGGCGTCCTCTGGAAGCCCTCTAGGCCTATCAGGATGAGCCCTATGAAAAGCACAAATCAACCTAGGTGCATGTACTTCAACAGCATCAATCCAGGAATTCTTTTCAGGACCATACCCCTTCCAGCTGACAAGATATTGAAGCCTACGATGTGAGACTCAAGATTCCAAGACCCTCCCAATCTTGTATTCCTCTTGACCATCCACAAAGACTGGACCAGGCGACGGAGTACCGGAAGAGAATTGATTTTGGAAAATGGTTTAAGCAGAGAAACATGAAAGGAATTAGGAATGTGAAAGCTACTGGGTAGAGTAAGTTTTACGGACACAGGATTAATGATGCTGTAACGGTTGGCATTGCCGCCATCCCTTACCTGACTGGACGGCTTGGGCGCACTGTTCTTGGGCGCTCGAGCCGTGACTGTCAGGATTTTAAAGACTGCCGGCAGCGTGCACACTGCCAGCGGACCCCCATGACACTTACGTGTCTGGAGAGCTCCAGGTGCACTGGGATGCAACAGGAGATTTAAAAGTTGGACAGCTTGTGTAACGGTATTTACCTAAGTTCCAGGCCTTTTGGGCATTCCAGCACTTACAATGGCTGACTTAGGGTCGGCACATCTGAATGACATCAGATGCACTGTTCTCAGAGTTTAGGATCATTAGCACATCTCATTGGTGATCGTCTGTGTCAATCATTGCTGTGTCTGACACACCCATGCTTCCTGTGCTTTCCCCGCCTTCAGTGTGTTTAAACCCAGCAGCACTGTTAGTCTGTGCCCGTGTATAGTTTCTTTCTGGCGTTTCCACAGGCTTGTCTGTTCGTTTTTTGTCCTGATATCTACCTGTACCGACCTCTGGCTTTACCTGAACATTCTGATATCTACCTGCACCGATCCCTGGCTTTACCTGACCATTCTGATATCTACCTGNTACTTAAAACGTTTGCATCCTGGCACCCTCCCCTTGACATACAATTGGGATTGAGCGGCTTTTTGGTTTGATTTTGTTTTTGAATTACTACACATTCTGATATCTACCAGCATTCGACCTCTGGCTTGTTTGACCTATCTCCTAATGGGACAGCTGTCCTAGGGACCGCGACCTGGATAGGCCCAGCAGCGGAGTCCATATCCCCTTGCGGGGGTCACTGGTGAAAACCTGGGTCTGTCTTAGACTCCGCACCCTCGGTACAGCTCTCACCAAGTCCCGTAGGACGATCATTACCATTGCCTCCTTCTCCACACAGGTTGCATCGGCACCTGTACATTACAGTTTTAAAGCAAGACCCCACTGGTTTTCTACATGTGGCATAAATAGTTAAAACCAATGAGAAATAGTCAGGGATAGGCCCCCAATGACTAATCAGAATTACCTTCAGTGGTTTCTTCCACTTCTGTCCAACCATTTTATAGAAATGCATGTGGATGTAATTTTCTTGCTGTGAATGTCTTGAAAATCTTCAACATTTATCACACAACTATATACAAAATAGGGGAGGAGAATAAAGGTCAAGACTATATAATCCCAGTTTAAAAAGAGGCGACATTTTGTTTGTATGAGGAACCATTTTCCAATTCATAGGAAAGGCTACTTGTACTTTTTAGATGTATTTTTGTCTTGACCATAGTAAGCTACACAGTGTTTATATCAAAAAAAGAATAAATGTAACTCTCCTAGGTGTAATTTTATATCTCAGAAATGTAAAACAGACAAACTACCGGTATTATGGTTTTCGCTAAAGCTTGTTTCCAAAAAGAATAATCATAGAGAGTACAATGCTATTAAATGCATACATCTGCAGTCATAACTCCATTGTAATGTATAAAACTTGTATACAGAGAGATTGGAACAAGTTACCATGTTCATTTTTCTATGGCTGTAACAGCCAAGTAAAGAATTGAATTAATAAGTAATGCTGGTAATGATTCTGCAAATTTTACAAACTACAAAAACTCTTCACCCTCAATGGCAATAGAGAGTATGTCCATGATCAACAGATGTGTTGATAAAGACAATTTGTTATTGTATAATAGTTGTATATAATGTTTTTGATAATTTTGTAACATCTACAAGTTATCTGAGCATAGCGTAGCCACCTCAAGCTTTGTGAGGTCTGAAAAACACATCAGGAAGAGGCAGCAGACAAAATGATCTCATCCTACAATGATTCCTAACAGCTGTTCTTTGGCAAAATGATCTCCTTAATAGCATTTAAAGTGAAAAATTCCATTTCAGTTTAGATATACCAGAAACTAGATTTTCCAATCAGCAGGGTGCTTCACTTTGACATCTGGCATGAAACTCATATTTTTTTGTCTGCTTATGATTTATTATTCATTTTTATATGGGGAAAAACAATTCCCCATCTTCTGTTCAATATGCATTCACACTGATAATCAACTTACTATGATGGCTTAACAATAAAACTGTAGATTTGTGTCTGCATAGTACTTCCTACTTACATGACATGACACCTTGCATAATGCATTTCTCCATACCCATTCCATAATTTTCTAATCAGATTCCTTGTCTCTGGATTCACTAACTATCACATTTATTTTTCCTTTGTTAATGTAAAATAGCTACAATTAAAATTCAGATGATCAAAGGCTATTAAGTTTCTGCTGTGTTAAAAACAATAAAGGTGTACCAATTATATCAAGCTGAATATTGAAAGACCTGGCCATTCTGTGTTTTATTTAAATGAAATGGCATTATAAGTGTTCTTTTTTTTCAATTACGGGTTTGATAACAGTCATTATAAACGTCAGGATGTAATTGTTAGAGTATGAAATGAATTTGAATGCTTTTCCCCATAATGATTTAATGAAGAGTGAAAATTTGTCCTGTGGCGATCTTTGCAATTTCCATTTCTACTTATATTGATTTTTTGTTGCTCAGATTACTTTTCAGGTAAAAGAAGATAGAAAACTTTTCTTGCTTTAACAAGACATAGTGCAGGGCTGATTTTCAAATGAGTTGTAGACCCAACTCAACAAGGCTTTAGGTCCTGTGACGGGGGAATTCATCAAAGTGCGAAGTGAGGTGCGGATCCTTCGCCTCACTTCGCACTGACTGTTATGGGCTCGTTGATGTCCTGCACGCGGACATCAGCGAACGCATTAAAGGAATTCCAGTCTTGGCGAGGCGACTCGCGCGATCGGAATTTAAATTTCACCCTTTATAAATTTCGTCCAATATTTCACATTTGGCTACATATATAACTCTAGTTCATTGACTTGTACTGCAAACTGCAACTACTATTATTTTAAAACAGATATAATCCAGTACATTGAAATGGGCATGATTTTTGATATGTTGTTATCTGAGCTTTGTCAGCTGTAAAGCTATTATTAAAGCATTTACTATTTTACATGTTTGCTGTAAAATAATGTTGATTCTTGCATCATGTGTACACTAACTTATTTTTGGCACATGGCTCTGCACCCCTGGGCTCTAATATTAAAATTTATTTGATTTTTATGTTCGCCTAAACCAGTAAAAGATGAATCAGCTTAAACTGAGTAATTAGAAGATTCAGGCACTCATTTGAACTCTATGACCAACTCCATCCTCAGAGATTTCCCTCCTGTCATAAGGAGACACTTACCTTTATTATTTTGGTGGGTAATGTATCTACTCTTCACCCCCACCCTACCCCATAACTGCATGAATACTTGTCAGCGAACCAACCATGTGCACATCAATTCTTTCTAACACTTCTTTGAGCATGGAACTACTGATTATTTATATGTTGCCTTACCTCTCTAGCATGTCCTATTGCATTAGCAATTATTCTATCACCAAGGTGTTCCCAATCCACCATCTACTGATCTTTAAGCCAATCTTCCATGAGCTTCTGATTTAAAAGTGGGGGACAACTCTTACTTTGCTGCAAAACCTAATGCTGATTTAGGACTAAAAATCTCACCCTCCCCTATAGAAAATGTTTCCCAACTAAATCTAAACTAAAACTGTTTTACAAATCAGACACTATTGTAGATTTTTGCTATAATCTGCTGCTGATGTACAGGGATACAAGTACTTGCATTAAAGAACTAGTACCATCAGAAAAAAAAAATGGTTCAGAATGGTAGTTATTCCTATATTACACTTTGAAAATATTATCCTGATTTGAATTCCTGATTGCTTTGAGAACACAGAAGCAGACCTGTAAGGAGGCATAGGCAAATGAAAATAGAAAATAGTTGTACTACTGTACTGGTCATCAACAATGTCCATTGCACCTAGCCAAGGTTCACAAATGTTATCAAATATAATTTTCTGTGAGGTGAGTTGATAGATTAGAAGTTGCTAAGTGATTAAATATCATCAAGTAAGGATGGTCCCATCAGGTATAAAGCAAAGGTATGATTGATTTGATTTGTCAGGCGCAGTAGCCACACAGGTTAGGAGGAATAGGAGATGGCGTATACAAAACACCACCACAGTGAACTTGGCGCAAGCAACCACCAGGGCACGGAATCTAAGACGCTGCTGGTCTTCACCTAGAACTCCCACAAGGGAGTTAGGAATTAGCTGCGGGCAACGTCCAGGTCGCGGTCCCTGGGATTGCTGTTCGTGGATGGAGGAAGGGAAAAAAACAAGAGTCAGGATCCAGGGCGAGGTCAGAGCAGGCAGCAAACAAGCATAAACGTAAAACTTAGCGATGGTCAGGGTGGGTAGAGTTCATGCAAAAACAGAGCAGAGGTCAGGGCAGGCAGAGTTCATATATTGTCTAAATACAGTCAGGGACTTTTAATAGAGACTACTGATACAATAGAAATATGGCTCCCAGAACAGAAGTTCTATTTTCAGGTGCAGAACATACTGACAGGCTCCTTTATAGAGGAAAAAGAGCCTGTCACCTGATCGCACCGAAGAGAAGAAAAGGCACGTGACCGCGCCATGCATGCCCAATGTCAGTGCGCATTAATGTGGCCTTGTGAGGAGATGCAGCACTTCCCAGCACCGGAATCAGAGCGGCGCTGGAACAAGAAGCAGTAAGTAACACTCCTAACAGATTTGAGGTAGTCCAAAGTTTTAACTTTGGAGGAGGACATTTACATTTCACATCTTGACAAATCTCAGATGGGACTGGAGAATATGAAGTTGGCAGAAATAGATTCTATCACTCAGGTTGTTTCCACCTCCACAAAAATAATAATAAACTGAAGCCCAGGAGGACAAAGTGGGCAGAGTGGACATTCTAGTTTAAATTATGTGTAATTCAGTCTAATGCTATCTAACTAATACCATATTAAAACTGACCATCAAAAGGGGGTCATTGGAAATTATGTTAGTGATTACAGAGTGTGCAACATCTACATAGATTGGAGGAATAATGTACAGGCAAACCAGCATAAGGGTTGTGTAGTATACAAGCCTGAATATTACACAGTGAGGCCATATTGGTTAACAGTTACAGAGTGCACTACAATCGGATACTAATTTCTCACCAAAATGATATGATATCCTTTTTCATGTAAGAGGAGATTACTGGAACTCTTTTTATTTTGGAATTCATACCATAATATAAAAATTAGGTCAGCTATGAGAGTGAAAGTAAAGTGAGACTGTCCTGCAGTCTGGTCGGGAAGATCAAGGAAAGAATAATCTCCTTCTTAAGATTAAAAAATATAGTAAAGAGTTAAGTAGAACAAAGATAAACAGGTAGCAGTAAAACAAAAGCATGTAATAACCCAAAATGTATCCCCACAGTTCAAATTTGGTGGACTTCAATTCTATTAAAACCAAACAAACTCCTGTCACATGTGCATAAAACTCTCCATATGAATATTACTTAAACATTATAAACTCTCATCACTTTTGGAGTTCTGTTCTCATAAAGAATTCAACCATTTGTTGCTTGGGCTCTATTACTTTGGATAGCAGTCACTGGGTATGAAGTATTAGTTGCACTAGTAGTGCAGGTTTGGCAGGTTCTCAATGGCAGGCAGATGGCAGTAGTGGTAGCATATCTTGAAGGCCTGGAATAGTCTGGCAGGCAAATCATTTCAGTTTTTCCATCGCATCCTACTTAATTTAGGCACCATTTTTAACCATATGAAATGTCTACTACAGTGGTGCAAGAAACAGATCCTAAAGTAGAATGCAGACTCAAGAGTTCAGAAAAGCACATCCTGTGCCAGGGGTTAAGAAGTACTCCACTGAAAAAACTGGGATTCTCCCAGAACAGGAGGTAGGACCCCAATGTCAGGCTGAAAGAAGCTAGCTAACTACCCCAAAATGGAGGCCCAAAAATGAATAAGCTGACTAGTGATTAGAGCAGAGCAGTGATTACTGCACAGCAACTGACTCAATCTAGTAGCTGAACAGAGTGGAGGTGAACTGAGGCTCTGATAAGCAGACCACTGCTCGCTGAGAAAAAGGCCAGACAGACTGCAATTAACAGACAAGCTGTCAACAGTCCATACATTCATTTTAAAACATAGAAGCGCATTTAACAAGAAAATCCAAGTTCAATATTGTATCAACAAGTAAAATTCTCCACCATAGCAGACTATAGAGCCACTCTCAGTGGATGATGAATATAAGCCACCTCCAAGGAAACCAGGTCAGTACACAGTCAATCAGATACACTGTTACATACTGTATAGCTACTCAAATCAGATTAGCAGAGTCAGGCACTGCAATCAGACAGGGTTCTGGGATAAAACAGATTCGGTAGTCAAGCCAAGACTGTTGGTACACAAGAAATAAATCTGAATTAGAGTTAGCTCACACTATCTAACTAGCACCTTGCTCAGAGAACCTTTTACTCAGAAGAGGGGGGCATGTTAACTGGGGGTTGATATAGACTTCCTTTGTCACTGATTCACAAACTGGTGTGAAAGAGTTCAACCCCCTGTAAACTCCTTTCATACATCCTGTGAAATTAAAATGCCATCTTGAACACGCACCTGTTAATTCCTACCTTTAATTAGGCATTTTAGGTGTATTCTTCTTAAATTATATATATATGTGTTATGCAAAATGACAATTTTTTAAATATGACTAAAGGGTGAATTCACCTTTTGATTTCACTTCACAATTTGAGTGACATTCACCAAAATAGTCAAGAATTCAATTCTCATTATTGACTAAGCACCGAATAGACTTGTCAAACAAGCGGACAGAGACGAGTGCTGTTTGATGTGATGTGTGGTGTAGTCAGTGGAATAGAAGTAGAATGCAGAGTCCTGCCATCAGCCCCCCAATTCACCACTCTAATGTGGTGAAGCCAAATAGGTGAATTCAGAGCAGTATATCTAGTTGAATCCACTTCTTGCCATAATCATTCACTTGGTCAATAGTCCAAGTACCTATGCGCACACGCAAAATATTGCAAAGAGCTCCGTAAGATTATGACTATCGTAGTCACCCTGAATTGGTCACGTATTCACCACATTGCAGAGTTTGCTCAATAAGCGAACATGGAAAAGTGGCAAACAAATGTGAATTCACAGCTTTATGCAACTATTCGGCCTTTAGACAATAAGGCCCAAAATCATCTCATTTAAATAATACTAATGTGTAGGCAAAAACTGACAAGTATTTCCAGGATTCCTTCATTCTTGTAAAATGCTGGGAAACAGCATTCAATCAATACTACTTTTAGATGCTATTATACTGTATGGATTATTTAGTCTGATACTCTCTAAATTCATGATAGTTAAATTGGTAATTTAGCAATACAGAATAGGAACTTTAATATTCAAAATAGTGATAAAGTATAATGACTAATTAGACTTTGGGGGTAATTCACCAAACTTTAAAGGGATTCCAGTCTCGTGAGGTGACTCGAGTCTAGCCTCGCAAGCTTCGCCGAGACTGGAATCCCTTTAAAGCATTCACTGATGTCCGCGTGCAGGACATCAGCGAGCGCATAACCGGGTATGAGTACTGATGCAAAGGATCCGGAGGGTAAGTTCACTGTTCGGTGAATTACCCCCTTTATCTCCACTCCAGTGCTGAATTACTATGTGGAAGACGCAATCAATATTTTTTGACATGTGTCATTGTGTTACCGCGACGATCCATCATGCTTCTTTAGAATTATATCATGCCTTTATCAATTATCTGATTTTTCTCCATTTCCCTACTTGTGTTTTATTGAATATTGCTAAGTCAAAATTCCCACAATAATAATTCCTTCAATGAATTGACATTGAGTAGCACTTCATTAAAATGGGCAGAATTCTAGAAATACACAGCACAGAATTATGACCAACCAGTATGATCAGGAATTTCGTTATTACCAAACCATCTTAGCATATGATTCTATACAATAAAACACAATTTACTCCTTTACTCTTTGAAATCAATGTCAGGAGGTGACACATTAGCATCTTCATTCTTTTCTACATAAATTAGGTCTGTTACTTTTAAAATAATTATCACACCCCTACTTATCAAAGGAAGGGTTCTTGTCTGAAAAGCCATGAATTCCTATTTCTCCCAAAATTTGTCCAATGAAAATAATGTTACTGATAAAATCATTGTTCCTCCTCTGGCCGCCATCACTACTTTCATTTATGTACTATTCCTGCTCTTATGTGGCTCATTATACGCTATATAATATGTATGCACAGTATACCCTTTTTTTCTATATAAAGCTATACCTTCAGCCCTAGTGCTTCTATCATTGAGATCCCCTATCAATGAAGTACTGTCCATATCTTGGGCAAAAAAAATGTTAAAATTGTTTTTAATGTATTGGTTTTTATTATACTTACATTATATTTGCTAATAAAATGTATGTGTGCATGAAATATAAGGGTTCTATTTCTCTTTAATTCTCCAAGAAATGGTGTTGATGACATTGCCTCCTTTAAACAGATCCATTTAAAGATGACATCACTTGACGTTGCTATGGCTACTTTTGTTGCATTTACTTCAATGCGTGACTGCAACTAATTGACTGAGCATTTGCTTCATCGCCAATTGTATCTGTTTAAGGAACAAGCGGAAGAGAATTTGGGATGGCATGGATTTATTGATGTAGAGTGGCACAAATTCACTGAACCCGTTGAATACACTCTTTGATGAATGAGCCTCTCGATATGTAAAATTTACTGAAACATTTTGTAGGAGGAATTCTACATTTATAATCAGAAATGATAAAGGCAGTAAATACAGATTTAGTTATTGTGCTTCATCTTTTGAAAAAAATAAAATGTATTTAGTCAGTAGTGGAAAACACCTATGAAGCCTACACAGAATTATTAGTTGCAATGCTCCCTACTTTGTTTTTGTTTTACATTTTATTCATCTCTATTTACATTGTTTTTACCAATGTGCATTCTCTGTTTTAATCTCCCTCCCTTCCCATCTGTCTACTCCTCTTGCTTTTAATGTTTTTCTCTCAGCAAACAGTAACAACACAAACCCAAATCCATTGCTGACAGAATGACAAACATAAATTGTAGAATGGCTAAATGACAACCATACTGAGGGGGTTATTCACTAAGGTCGAATTCGCAAACAGCAGATTCCCATAGCAAATCCACGACAATTTCCCCAGTGTAAAGTCGCGACAATTTTTTAATGTTAAGATTGCAACAATTTACCCATAATAAAGTTGCAACTATGACAATATTCTCATTATAAAAATGCGACTGTGACAGTAGCAGCCTATTGCAACTATCTTTATCTAGCGAATTCACACCTATACGCAACAATTCGGACTTTAGTGAATAACTTCCTGAATGTCCCCCATTCCCCATACATACCACCTATTGAATTCCATTGTATCTCGGAAAACTCTACAAGCTGAATTTACTGTTAGTGTAAATATTTCTAGAGGTCAGAGCGCTAAACTGTTGCAGGAATAAACACCCCTCTTTTTTATTTGTGACAAAGTTTGTAAGTAATGTAATATGTATTTATGTACACCTTGCCATGTACAGCACTATGAACATGATTCCTATAAATATCCCTATAAAATGAATTATTATTATTAGTTATTCTTTCTTATACAGCGCTACTAGTTTACGCAATACTTTACAGAGATTCATCATTCACTTCAGTCCCTGCACCATAGAGCTTACAATCTAGTTTCCCTAATTTGTCACACACACAGAAGTATGTAATAATAATAATAATAATAATAATAGTAAAATAGAAATTACAAGAATGTAACTAGGCCAGTAAACAGTGACCCCTATTAATAGTTTTCAAAAACGACAAAATTCCACCTGTTTTCACCTATAGCACTTTAAAGCAGTTAATCGCCCAAAAACCTCAACCCATAGGTTTTAAAACTGGAATAAAAATGGTTTTATTGCATTCCAGCAATAAAGAAATAAACTATGTAGATATTTGTACTTATTTGATAAGGTATTACATGCCCTCTAGCACCACAGAGTCCAAGAAATGATGTGATCTATGATGTTTGACGATCTTTGTTCTGAACTCTTGCCAGTATATACAAAATGAATATTGAATATTTTTTACCAGAAATGTATACCCATAAATCTCCCATTTCTTTTTTATTCTGTTTTTGTTCCTTGCAGGTGGCGGCTGTAGAAAACCTGTCCTTGCAGGGTACAAATTCATCACTCACATGTAGTATTCTGCTTCAGCACATTAGTCATACTTTAGAAACTCATAAGGGCTGAAAATTGAACTGTCCAAAAATGGTAGACATTAAATTTGGAGGAAAAAATAAAGTGGTTGTATGCTCCTTGGCAGAGCATTCACTAAAGCAAATAGTAAAAGTCATGTTAGGAAATATCCTCCCACAGTCATGTTTACATGTTCCTTCTAGAAATATCTCAACTTAAATATGTCATTTTTATTCATCTAAAATGTCTTCCCTCCTGTAAAAACAGGAAACTCCAGGAGGGCCCATCGGGTCCTGTACCCACTGAGAATTCTCCCTGTGTCCCTGAGGGCCAGACTGACACTGCTTCCATCAGTCCTTAATTTCACACTCCACACTCAAAAAATAAAGGGCTTATGATCATCCCCCCATCCTCTGCTGTATGTGGGGAGGTTCACCTTGAAAATATTTTTTAGCATTTTGTAGAAGAGCAATTGGCAATTTGTCTATATGTTTTTTTTTAAACTATTTAACATTAGTTCAGAATTTTTTTGTTCTTGTTTTTAAATGGTTTTCTGGTTGCTATAGTTGAATAAAGGATGAGTAAAAACAAAAAAATCCAATTTGGACTCATATGGCATTTATTCCTATACAGTACTAGTAAAAATGTTTCTTTGAAGTTGAATTCCTGATTTGTATGATTTTCAGTCTGTTTTGATCCTTCATGGTTGCAGTAATCTTTTATTTGTTAAATAAATAGCCCCACATCTAGTCCAGTGAAAAAAAGAAGCCTCGGGTAATTAATTAAAACATCACATATATATAAACCAACAATTATACAAACAAGATATTCATTACAAGGTGAACAACCACCTTCAAACCATACTTATATTTCATATATATTATATTTTGTAATTATATATTTTATGCTGACTCTAACCACTTTGATTTAAGAAAGCATTATTTTTTTCTAATTTTACCTTAGAAACATATTAGATTATATCAATTTTTATTTATTGTACATTTGCTACAAAAGGTTATTACATTAAATTGAATTACAGCTAATAAATGGTGAAGACCGGAGAGTACATTAGACTCCGCGCCTTAAGGTTAGCTAGCACCAAGTTCTCTGTGGTTCCTACTAGCAGCCTCCTTCTCCACAACTTCACATTATCCCATCATTACAATCACACAACTGACATGACTTGCATATTACCTAAACAATTTATTACTAACATGTGGCAGAGATTCACAAACCTCTATTACAGTCATAGAGGAGGATAACTGGAAAAAGAAACAGGAACATACATTGCTTTCATTATGTGAAATGAATAAATCAAATTGATATCCTGGGCATACTAGTAGATTCATTTCAATGTAATACTATATAATCAATGAAACAGCTCTCATCTTCTTCTATAAAACCACTTTTATTAAATCAAAACAGCCAATTCTGCCACGTGTGCTGAAAGACAAAGGATTGCAGTTTCATTTGCCCTCTTCGCTTTATGATGTAATATGAATATTAAAAAATATATATATATATATACACACACATATACGTAGACACACATATAATATTTGTAAATACACTTCCTTTAAGAAAATAGGACCAACTCTTTCATGCTAAGAAAGAATCCTTTGTGCTCCTGTGCCTTTGTGTGTTGTATTACGCCACCATTTAAAAACACATTAGTCCTAATTAGCTTTCTTTAGAGATTGAGAGCCTGCCAGAATCCCTTTCATTTTGTACGTGGGATTTTTTTCATGTTAGCATTTTTAATTCAGATTCAGCAAAACTTGATGCCCTAAAAGCCAAAGTGATAGATGAAGAACAATACTAATTATAATAAACCAGAAACTCACATTCAATTTATTGCCAGTCACAGATGCAATTTTCTCATGTTGTTTGTTATTTCATGGTTCATCTCTTTAATATTCACTTTTTGTCTTTAGATAAATTTTCTACAGAGAAACAACTTTATGCTTCGTTTTTATTGCTTAAAGCTCTGCTGAAGTTTTAATTAATAGAAGGAAAAGTAAAGAAGTTGATAGACACTTCGTTCTTATAACAGTAACACAAATTCAGGCAAATCATTAAATTACTCAATACAAAACGTTGCTTTGCTCAATACGTTATGTACATTTTTAATGCAATCTAAATAATAGACCAGACTGCCAATGTAAAAAGTACAACTTAGAAGAGTATTTAATACTCCTTGGAAACCCAACAAGTAACCGCCATTGCTATTTCCTAGGACAGAGTCATTTTCAGTTATGAAGTTTGAAACATTGTTTTGCACTTCCCAGGCCATTTTAACATAACCTACAAAGAAAGCTTTTTAATTAAGTGTAGATTGTTAGAATCATTTATTCACTACAATTATGTAGATTTTTGTGTACATCCTAGTAAAGTCCTGCTTCTTTAACTATTATGGGGGTTATTTATCCATCTCATCACTTCAGGGTGGCCACACATAGATTTTCTACTCCTTATTCACTTAACAGAGGATTCCCATAGAGAAGTTACAACAGTAGCCGTTTCTTGCTCTCCCTATGGGGGATATTTACTTAAAGGGAAATACTTTTTCCTGCTTGGTCAATATTGACGATATCAATACCACCAACATCACGGATATCAAACTTTACTTTCACCTTTTTTTTTTTTTTTTACTGATACAAGAATTTGCTTGGTTAAGGGCATCAAAATCTCATTATTCCCTATGGGGATGGGGCACTAACATTTTTCTAAGTCACTGGCGGAAATATCAGCGATATCATTATCAAAGGGCTCCATTGAAAGCAATGTAAATTTTACTCATATTAACACAGCTATTTTTATCAATATCTATAATTTTTTTTTTCGACTTTACATAAATTAGGGGGAAAAAGAAAATGTGGGAAAAAAATGGACAAAATTGAGCAAGAATTAGGTCGAATTGACCTTAGTAAGTAAAGCCCAATAGTGTGATGTAGTCAGTCAGAGAGTAGGAAGTTCTGCCGCCATAAGCCGTTCTTATTTGTCACTTCAATCTGGCAAAGTAAAACTGGCGAATGAAACAGAATATGTCATGCTGAATTTGCTACTGTGGCAGGCTCCAATGCTTGATGAATAGGCAAATTACCTGTGCACACACACATAAAGTCGTGCAAAGTGTGTGACTTTCATAAGCTGTCGGATTGGTCTTGAATTCACTGCATTGCACAGTTTGCTGAATATACAAATATGGGGAAGTGGTGAATAAATGTGAATTCACAAATTAACATAACTATTATTGCTTTTTTGGGGGGTAGATCAAGTGCGAATCTTCCCATGGATGCACCAATTCCCAACAATTTGTCACTTCTATAAATTCATGAATTTCGAAAAAAGATTGTTATTTTTCTGTGAAGTGGCGAATTATCTTACAGCAGGCCTGTTCAATTACTTTTTCTTCTGGGCCAGATTTGAAAATTTTGAGATGCCACTGGGCTGAAGACTCCTACTTATATTATTTCTTGAGACTTAATTCTAAAGGCGAAATTTATTAAAATCGGAAATTACCGATATCGCTTTATCGATACCATCGATATTGCGATGTTGATATTTTTGCCGCTATTGATATCGCAATATCGGAATATATAGCAATATTTCAGCCATTCTGCCATTGAAATCAATGGTGCGGCTAAAATTCGATTTCGCGACATCGGTAAAAATTCCGATTTTAATAAATTTCGCCTAAATGTGCTACCACCTGAACTAAATTTTAAAAATAAAAAAATTCACAATAAAGGCTTTATATTGCATCATTTATTGATTAGCAAAATAATTCAAGTCAAATGTTAACATTCGGTTTAAACTTTGACCAGTCATTGACATCTTTTCATGGTTGTCTTACTTGGAAAGAGTATTTTGGGCTGGCGTTGCTATGGTACAGGGAGCGGTGTGTTCAAGTAGAAGAAGGGTGGGATGT
>WMED01008926.1:0-16617 GCA_019650415.1 Pipa parva | reverse complement strand
ATATTTCTACTACTCTGCTGCAAGGAACAGTAAAGTAAACAAACAAGGGGATGTTTTCTGGATTTATCTTGTGCTTTATGGGGGAAATTTAAAAATGTTGTTTTTGCCATGTAGAAAATCACTTTTTTATGTATTTTTTTAAATCAATTTTTTTTTTAAATCTGTAAAAATCAACAAAAGACTTGAAATATATCCCCCAATGTGTCATATTTGTGACTTGTGTATTTGATATTAGCTTCTCTGTTTATCCATTGCCACTCTGGTTTACAGATTTTATACTTGCGAAGTAATATTTGTGTTTAATGCAAAAATCATCCTCATTATAATTCATGTCATTTGTTTGGGTGTTTATCAAGTAATTTCTCTGTGTGCTACCAAAGCATATGCATTATATGCCGTATGTATAGTGGTGTCAAGGCTCACAACACCCCCTAATTATAAAAAGTTTCACATATCTAGGTAGAGAGTAGAATGGAATCCAAAATCAAATATTATTAAAAGAGAATTCACTAATCTTTTCATGTGTGCAAACAAAGTTACTTTCCAGAATTCAGTCCTGATTATATTAGCATGCACAGTCCCTTCATGCAATCTCTCCAACTCACCCTAATCCAAGGTGATGTAGAACCATAACATGAGCTCTGGACTGATATGGTGCTATAAATTAAAAAGGCACTATTGATTGAAAATAATAGTACTGTTTCCATATTTTGCCCTGACATGCAGCATGAAAATATATCACAATTAATAAGAATAAAAGTTACTCTAATGTTCTTATTAAATTCTGACTTTCCATTTAGATATTAAAGGAGCAGTAACCCTCTGAATTATTATGCATATTTTTTCGGTTACCCATGATTGTAAATGAGACTGTTTACACATATTACATATATTTTACTAGGCAATAAAAGTAGCACTTTTAATTCACAGTGAGGGTAGGGCATTAACTATTGTGGGCTTGGCCAAATTATACCATTGTTGTTACAATTATTAAAGTAAATTTAAGTGTTGATAAACATATTTTAAGAAACGTAAATATAATGGGAGTTTAGTGTCCTTCTATGATTAGCCTCTGGATTTGGAAGTAACAGTGCTGTTATGTGTTTGGGTCTCTGGATATGTTTTGGCAAAGATTATGATTTGGTAACTCCTTTCATATTTTGTTTCTAAGGAGGATATTTATAAAAGTTTCCGCTGATTTTTAGAGGATGAAAACATCTTCTGGATGTAATAAAAAAATCAAACAGTAACTTTCAACATGGGGATAAAAGCTTTTTTAAATAGGTGATACTGGTATAATTAAAAAAACATTTATTTCTCCAATGATAAGTTATAAAAAAACCTTTATACTTTTATAATTCTATGTATGTGTGTTTAATTTTATTTACAAAGCACCACAAATTTACACAGCACTGTACAATTCAGCCATAGAAATATAATACAGAAATGGGAAAAGTGCATTAAACAATACAAGTATAATATCACAAGGATACTTCACTTTAAGTGCCAGATTGTGGGTTGAAACAAGAGGTTGGAGGTCCCTACAATGTAAATGGGAGGAGGATTTACATACACAGATAGAAGGGTAATAAGAGAAATGCTGGTCAATAAATACAAATACTAGGCATAAATAACTAATTAAGGATAAAATAAAATATATACATAAAAATCAGTGATAAATATCAGTGTTAGTGCTCCAAAAAATAGGACTTCAATTTGGTTTTAAAAGTGCAAATGTCAAGTTCCTGATGAAGATAAAGGGGTATAGAATTCCAGATGTGGGGGGCAGAAGGAGAAAAGGGTTTTATTATGAGAAAGGGCAGTACTGGTGTGTGGTATGCAAAACTTGTTGCTTTGGGAGGAGCGCAGTTGATGTTGAGTTATGTATGGGCATATGAGTGAGGAAATGTAGAGGGGGAAATGAAGTGAAGTGCCTTAAATGTCAAAAGGAGAACACTGTAAATGATTTTGTTTGCTTTTGGGAAGCCAAGGAGCAGAGGTAGATTGGAAGAAAGGCTGTCTCCTCTGGCTAGAGAGAATTCTGGTAGCAGGATTTAGAATAGACTGGAAAAGGGAGGGGGGGGGGGGGGGGGGGGGGGGGGGGGGGGGGGGAGCTGGAAGGCCAGATAGAAGAACATTGCAGTAGTCCAAGTGAGATAGGATGAGAACATGCATGAGGGTGTTATCAGTAGAGCGAGAGAGAAAGGGGAGAATCTTGGAAATGTTGTGAAGGAAAAATCAACAGGTTTTAGCAGTGGTAGAGATGTGTTTAGAGAAGGAAAGAACAGAATCAAAAGTCACCCCAAGACAACGTACAGATGTTACAGGGTTCATGATCACACCATCAAACTAGAATGGAAAAGGTAGCAGTGGGTCCAGGTTTGGGAGGAAAAATAATCAATTCCGTTTTAGTGAGATTTAATTTGAGCTGGTGTTTGGTCATCCACGAGGAGATTGCCAGGAGACAGCTAGAAATTTAATTCTGTGTTTCAAGTATTAGCACATAAGTGGTTAGGTAAATTTGGGTATCATCTGCATACAGGTGATACTGAAAACCAAATGAATTTATGATATCACCCAAGGAAAAAGTGTACAGGAAGAACAGGGGTGAGCCAAGGACAAAGCCTTGGGGCGGCACCCCCACCCTAAGTGAGACAGGAGAAGAGGTGTCATTAGCATGGAAGACAAAAAAGGAATGATCAGAAAGATAGGAAGCCAGCCAAGAGACAGTTTGATTACTGACCCAAAGTGCATGGAGAATCAGAATAAGAAGGAAGTGATTGACAGTGCCAAATGCAGAGGATAGGTCTAGGAGAATTAGAACAGTAAAGTGACTCTTGGCTTTGGCTACCTGGAAATCATTTGCAAGTTTACACAGAGCAGTCTCCATAGAGTGCCCTGGCCTCAAATCAGACTGCACAGGGTCAAGGAGATGGTGCACATGCAGATACTAAGGCAGGTGCAGACAAGATGTTCTAGAAGTTTAGAAGCCAGAAGCAAGAGAGAGATAGGACAGTAGTTAGCGAGGCATGCAGAGTCCAGTGTAGCTTTTTTAAGGTTATGTTTATTACAAGCCTGTTTAAATGAAGAAGGAAAAGTTCCAGATGACAGGGAAGAATTAAACAGGTGTGCAAGGGCAAAATAACAGCACTTAATTAAAGAAGAAAGCATAGGGTCAAGTACTGCATGGGGTATCTGATTATCAGAGATTCTGGTGGCAACTGGCATTTCAAAAAGCAGCTGTTTTCCCTGTGATACATTCCCTTTCAGTGTAATTACATGTCTTTTCATGCTACTTTCATTATTTCTGGAGTAATTTACACACAAAGCTGCACATGTTAACCAAATGATGTCACTTAACCTACATGCAGCAAAAAAAAAAAACCCTACAGATATGAACTGAAGTTTCATTGATGTGCCCATCATAACATTTAATAGCATGATAAGCACTGTCAATTGTTAAGTCTACATTTACACTGAATAAGCTATCAGGGATAATCTGTGTATATGTCCCTCATATGTAGATTCAATCAAAAGCATATCCAAGTATAAAATAGAATTTATCCATGTAAAATAGTATGAGACTTCTCATTTCTCTCATTATGTCAATTTACTCACTACTAATAAAACAGCATTCTCCTATATTTTATTATTAGTTTTATTCATGCATCAGATTTGCATGTTTCCAGGTTACATAAACTACAGTTTAACTACAACATCCATTTGAATGAAATGTAAGTTTTGTTTCTGTTGGGAAAACGCAGGTTATATAATTAAAGGATGTGGGTCCTTTAAAAAAATATTTTTTGCTAACTTTGGGTAGTCTTGCCTAATTTTTTTCATGTTAAAGGATAACACCTTTCAAGTTAACACCACAAAATGAAAATGGATACTTGGATTGGTATAGCAGTTATTCCTGTGCAGCAACTATAAAATTGTCATCTTCAGAGCAGAATTCCTTATTTTTATTATGTTGTTTGTGTGTTGACAAATTTGGTTTTCTGGAGCACTTCATGAATATCTATTATCGAAAGTTCCACAGGAAACAACTTTACGAGATGGGGGCTTTTGTACTTAACAGATTAAAGAAGGCTGTAACCAGAGGAAAGAAAAACAAATTAAAAATAATACAAATCATGAGGTTCTTATTTTTTAGTGTTTTTGGTCCTTTAAAGCACATATGGGTTCAGGTGTGTGGATGGATGTGTATGGGGGAGAGGAAGCTGTAGAATAACCAGTGAGAGAGAGAGGGAGACTCTCTCTAAAAAGAACTGGATAGCTAGAGGATCCTGAGAAGGAAATGTACTATGAATATCAAACAGTGCTGTAACACCCTAAAATATGTTCAGAGACCTTGATGGTTTCTAATGGTGGCACTCTACAAACTTGTGGCACAAAAATTTCTTGCTAAATAAATGCTAGAAAACAGGGGCCCAGAATTATGACAAAAAGAATAAAAAAAGGAGGTCTATCAAGTTAAACCTATTTGAGAAAAATAAAAACCCTTAAGTATTTTTGCTGATCTGGAGGAAGGTGAAATACCCATTACTGAAGGGGCCAAATATACTTAATATGGGTAAAAATTTCTTCCTGACTCTTTGTGGTGAAACTGATCCAGTATGGTATTAATGTATTTTATTGATTTAAACATGTGCTTTAATTAGGTATCAATACCTTATTGGTATCCCTTAAGAACCTATCAAATATCTTACCTATATCAGAAGTAAGTCTTCTGTGTCTATAGTTACTTTTTATATATCGGCATCATATACTTGCTATATGTGAATTCATTGGTACGTTTAAAGGTCTTCAGTAGTCTTTAAAAATTAGAAAAACAAAAAAGAAATGTAGAATACTGAAGCTTTTCATTTCTCATAGAATTTTAATTGAAAGCTATAAATAGTTTTAAAACCACTGAAAGACTAGTAGATTGTGCGGACCAAAAGAAAAAGTCAAATGATAATTTCACATTAAACGACTGCCTTTTTTTGCCAATCAAGGTAAGCATTACAATTCTGTTACCGAGCTAAATTTTATATTTGAACAGTCAGTATAGTATTTAGTTTGACAGCCAGCCAATAGCGAAAAAATTATTTATTCAAGTATACACCTTCATGCCTTTTGAACCTCATTGCAAAACACAAAAGATTAATGTGCCTTGGAGAAAGGGTATATTGTTATTTTACTTCTTATACCAGATGATGTATAGCTTAAATTAAGCTTCAAAAATTGATATTCCATCTTGAAAGGCAAAACATTAGCATAATACAATTTGTTAGAATACAAGGCACTTGCATTTTGATGCGCTGATAATCTCAGGTTGGCATCCACAGATTTCTCGCTGCAGTTTGTATTCTGCCAGGTTCTTGCTTATAAAAATGCAGTTTGAAAAAACAGTTTGCTGACTTTATATAGAGCTGGAAATCTTCTCTAAAAACACTTATTTGATACAACAATGTCCACTTTAAACTAATATGCTGTTATACCTTGACTGGAGATTTGCCAGTGAAAAGAAAATCAGTTTTGTATTATTTTATGTCGTTAAACTATTTACCATTGTATTACTGTCAGTGCAATTCAACTAGAATTATGAACTTATGCAATAAAAGCTGTTTAGATTACAAACACTTGTATAGAATTTGTGTAAATTTGTAGTTTGACCATTTTACAGCTGTTCAATGTATAGGAACTTAAAAAGTTACTATATTTAAAAAAAAAAAAAATATATATATATATATATATATATATATATGATTAGTCTGCAAATATCTATTTCTAAAATTGAAAATCATTCATTCATGCATGCAAATAAAATGTGGATATCATTTATACTTGGTTGGGATGGTTGGGAGAAGAGCATAATCTAATAAATTCTTTTCATTTTGAAAAAAAAAATGACTTGAAAATCCATTGTTAATCAGCAAACATGGACAAAACCCAGGAAGTTTTCAAATCTCTCTATAGTTGCTTATGAACAGTTGATATACTGCCATGACATTGCAGCTACCACTCATAAATTGTAAAGTCAAAGCACTAATAAGTGTAACAGGTTATCATATTTTACATAACCTAGTTGGGAAAAAAGTGATTTATATTTCAGATTCTCTGGTTGGAGATACAGGATACAGACATATCTATCACAATGAATTGCCTCAATTTTTTTCAACCTTTCGTGGTTCATATATTGAATAAAGGTAGCCTATATTCCAAAATAAATCAAACCAGGTAAATGTGTAATACATAGTAAATCACTATGCAAGTTCACCTTTTGAGCTTTATTTATTTATTTTTGCTTGTTTAGCGTTGCTGTATTAGATACAGTATAAATATCAATGTATGTTCCGTCATACTGTTTTACTCAAGTTAACAATCTATAGGCTGTTAATATTACACAATAAATGGTTTTACCTTATCACCTAAAGGAGAGACAGGAAAATGAGTAGAGTCAATCTTATACAGGAACTTATTTATAAACTACTTAAAATGGGCGAAATTTATTAAACTCAGAAAGACCACTCTGGGTCTTTCTGAGTTTCTCGGGAGAAATCTCGGATTGTTCTTGCGAGATTTTTCGAGATCTCAATTTTTAAAATTTTTTTCGATGGAGAGGTAGCCAATAGCATGTCTACCTTTCCATCAAAAAGTCTGAAAACCCAGAATTGAAAAACTTGATCTCAAAATAAATCTCGTGAGAATAATGCAAGATTTCTTTCGGTAAACTCAGAAAGAACCAGAGAGATCTTTCAGAGTTTAATAAATTTTGCCCAAAAATCTGAAAGTGACTCTCCAAACTTTTGCTACAAATACATCTCATTTCCAGCCTTTCAGATCGGGTGAACTAGGTTTCCTTTTCTTAAATTCTACTTTCATTATATTATAAATTATAATGCAAAAAACAATACTCAATGACTAGAACTTTCTAAAAATATTAATCTCAGCAGTTTACAGAGGTACCCCATTTTCTCTATTTCTGAATATTATTTCTAATGCGACCCATAAAAAAGAGTAAGAAGAATAAAAAAGTAGGACTTGTCCAATGTGAGTTAAACTTGAAGGTAAGCCAAACATTTCCGAGTTGCAGTGACAGCAGTAAAAGGTCCAATAACTCAGGTAATTTTACAGGAGTCTATCCATTTACAAAAGGAATGTAGGGAAAATATTTTACTCAGCACTGTGTTGTCGGAGAGATACAGTACAAAGCTTGGGTCCTATCAATCATTCTGCACAGTCCTTTGTGTGGTGAATATCAAGAGGCAAGTTTTAAAACCCTGAAGAGTATAACTAACTACCAAAAATGCTAGGGTGAAATAAAAACCAACCTATCAAAGTCACTTTAATATTTCTTCTTGCAAATGATAAAGAAGGAAAGAAGGATGAAAGTACTTGAGAAGAAAATAACTTTCTAGCAAAAAGGAGGTAGATGTCTGTTTACTGAATAGTCATATGTTTACACAGAGGTTTATATGTGAAAATATGAGATGATAGATCAAAACAAATACAGTGCAAAGCTGACACATTCTCACTCTTCTGTAAACCACATATTTAGATAAAATGCATCTGTATAACAAAGATAAGCAAGAAAGTAAAATTTAATTTTGTTCTCAGGTGACTGCATTAGACAAGGTAATGAATAATTCCAATAAGATGCATTGCAGGAATTTAAACATTATGTGGACCTCTGTGAAAGCAACATTCCTGCCAAATACACACTCATATTCATAATGGCAGAAAATGTCAGGAAACTCAATGGACACTCAAAATTGTTTTTGTAGCTGGATGATAGTTCGAGCTCTGGATAGACAAATAAGTTCAAAGATTTTAACTAAGGACTTTCACTTATGGCACTATCAGGGGAATTAATGAATCAGGGCAAACTTTACAGTGGTCTACTAACCTATAGTAAACCAATCAGAAGCTGTCTTTTATTGTTCTTGCTTCCTTAAGCCAGAGAATGCCGACTTCTGATTGGTTGCTATGGGTTACTAGATTTCTGTATACAATTGCTCCTGTTTATTGAATTCTCCATAAAAAGTATTTTGTCAAGTCTGATATTATTCTCTAAGACTTCAACTGAAACTCTACATTCCTCTTTGGGATATCTTTTAAGAAATCATCCCTAAATAAAAAGATTTCTATAGGTAAAGTTTGCTCTTTTGTGTGAACTGTTTTTTAGACCTTGCCTGTGTATTTTTTGTGTTCATGGTTTGATATGCTTTGTAAGATCAGATTCACTAGCTGCATAATCATGTCATTCCAGTATGGTAAATAAATAGAAGAGGATTCAGCACAAAATCTCCATAATGTATAGCCTTGGTATGAATCAGGGGGACTTACAATAGATCTCTTTATTCTAATTTTACAGCATAAATTATTCTGCTCTTTTTTTCATTTCTCTTTTTCTAAATAGATGAAAATCCTTTTCCCATATATATATATATATATATATATATATATATATATATATACAGTATATATATATATTTTTTTTATATATATATTTATACATGTATGTTTTCAAAAGTATGCACTGTTTGGTATTTAAACTACCTGAGGTATGTTTTACAATAAAATAACGGTTTAGAATTTTGTTTTCATGTTGCATGTAATTTTAATGAACTCTAATGTATATTGCATAAAACTAAATATATCACATTGGAACAAATTAAAACATATTTGTCATGTATATACTCTTGCACAGCGAGATCAACGGGTCATGCAAGTCTGTGGCTTGCAAATCTAACAAAAGTACTCACTATAAAAATAAAAGGGATCTTTAAAGCATGCTATTCCTTCAAGATCACTACTGCAGTAAAACTTGTTTCATTCAAAAGGTTACAAAATCCCTAATTAATTATTTAATAATAATGACTACAATTGTAAATACAAGTTTTCCAAATGTAACTGCATTATTATATTAAAGTAAATAATAGGATATTTGTGATAGTTCTAAATATTTACAGATATAACTAGACTTATTAGATGCAACACAATGCAGAAGGTTAAAGATGATACCCTATAGGTAATGTCATGCATGACAGCATATTACCCCCAGCTGATTTTTTTGAGAGTCCTGGAGGATGCTACAAGTTGTCACTGCAGATAAAGAAAACCTGAAAGCACTATCTGGCCGAGACAGCAGTCTTTAAGGTGCTGAAATGAATTGTGTGCTCTGCCTACATTATGCAACACATACTCCATCCTAATCTTATCTATCTGTATATCTTAAAAAGGCCATATTTTGCTTTTGTCAATAGATTGCTCCTAGGCTAGCCTTCATAAGAATGAACTAAATGCAAGTCTTAGCAGGATGGAAAATTAGACTGGTTTCATTTTTCCTAGGACAACAATGTGAAACATCACTTAGTGGTGTTTCTATTTAATAAAGATCATGACTGACTCTGGACTTCTAAGCTCAACCCTTGTAGACACACAAGCAAAACCATTTACTTGGAATACAGAGCTAAAACAGCTTCAAAGTATCCAAAGCAAAAAAGCATCAAAATATTTAAAAATGCAAAACCATCAACAAAGTATCCAAAAATCAAATCCTGTAATAAATAAATTGAAAAAAAGACATGACACCAGCAACAAATATATTTAAAAAAAACATCCAGCAAAAATGCACAGTTCTATTGTGCAGTTCCCTTTTAGGTAGGTAAGATCTGAAGCAGTGATGGCTAACCTATGACACACGTGTCAGAGGTGACACACCAAGACGTTTTTGCTGACACACATCATGGCGCTGTTTTTACTGTGCTCTTAGTAGGAGAGTTACCCCGCCTCCAGATGCTGATGCTGTTGGGTATGGATTTTTCTAGAAATGACACACCACCCAAGTTATGCTCAGTTTTTTTATGAATTTTGACACATGAAGCTCAAAAGGTTGGTCATCACTGATCTAGAGAGATATAAATAAACTCTGAATCCAACTACTTTCAGTTGTGTCAAAATATAAGAAGATACATTTCCTGTCAGGGATTTTTTAAAATTTTATCAGCAGTAAGTGGGAAAACACCAGTGGCATATCAAGACCTAGTGGAATAGGGCAGGTCAAGGCAAGAAATACTAGACATCATAATTTCCTTTCATGTCATTATGGCTTAAATGAGGATTAAGGGCTTTGCAGAAAATAAGGAATTTGCCACTGCCATCAGGAGGTTGGAGGTAAAGGAGTTGTTTCACCAACTTCAGGAAACTTCAGCTATAGGGGAGGTGACAAGGAGTCAGTATTGACCCCATTAATTGTACGTTACCCTAACCCACAAGGAAACAATGTAGGGGGGAATGGTAGGGGATTCTTCAACTCTCCTCCCATGGTATATTCCACCATCCCTTGCAGAGAGGGAGTGTGGGGGTCCAAGGACTCTTGCATTCAGGGACAAAACTACCACTATTCCAGAAATAAAATCTTTTGTAGAGACTTGCAGAAATAATGACACTGTATGATACTATTTCTGCATGACTACCTTTTTAGTTTTAGCCATTTGAACTGTTCCCCTTGAATTAAAAAGGCATCAGATAGATGAAAATGGTGATGAAAAAAGAATTATCACCACTCCAGCATGTGCTGGTAATATGATCATTTTCACTAAGTTCCCATCACCTAAAACATTTAGATAGCATTCTATGGCAATACTGGATGATGTATGTCTTACACAGCCATGATATCATTAACTATAGGGGAGTAAGTAGGGGCTATTCAGAAGTAACAGTCTACTAGCAGTATACAAATAAATAAAACTTCTGCAAAGTCTGTCACATAGAAACTATTAACTGGATTTAATATCATCACTTTACACATACCCAGTCAATATTTCTTTTCAGTATTGTTTCATTTAATTAACCATTTTAAGCAGTATTTATTTTATGTTGCATGCATATGCAGCATACAGAAAATATGAATATTTTCCTACAATTTCAGACATTGTCATAACTCACTTGACCTGGTTTGATTTTTGTTTTCAGCATTACCAAAGGCTGTTTGTTGGATGGGTTTGCTGTCCAAATCAATAGAATCATTATGTTCAAACATAACTGGAGAATAATAAACATACAAGGATTAGACAACCACTTGGGAATCATGCTTGACAAAGCAATAGGAGTATGAAAAAAGGAATCATTAATCTGAAGTACAATATAATGTCCGCTACATCTATTTTAAATTATGTGGGTTTTTCCTATAATCAATGTAAAATAAATGGTGCCCTCAGAAATGTCCTGAATTCATAGACATATAAAAGGCACAGGAAAATAATTTAGAAGTAATGTCAGAAGATCATTATTCTTTATAATGAAAAAATAGATGGAGAACAAGTACTGGAATAAGGTTTTTGTTCTATAATATCATGTATCATATGCACTAGCTAGTTCATGTTCTTCTCATCAAATATTATATGTCACAGGAGATTCAAAATGCAGTAACCATCTAATATATTTGAAAACTGTTATTAAAGATGGAAAATTGCAGCCTTACTATATAATATAAGGCTTGAATAAGTCACCATGGTACAAGCTTACTCTGAACCCTCCAATATCATAAGCAGATTAAGTGGTACAATAATATTTTTTATTAAAAATGTCAGTGGCAGTGGTGATATGGTCAAAATAAATACAATATTTAATAATCTCTTTTGAAGTTAGATAACCTGTTGGACTGTGGCCTTATCAGAGGAATCAAGAACTCAAATTAACTTTTTTGATTCAGAGATACCCAGTCTCAAGCTGCCCTGCAGTAAAAGAACTGCAACTACCAGTATACCAAGAACCCTAAAATGTTGTGAAGGTTTAGTGCAATAGAACATCAATTATATACTGTATATTACATATTTCATTAATGAAAATAACAAAACATGTTGGTCCTTTTGTAAGAGGAGAATTCATCCACCATACTGTATTATGTATTCCCCCAGTGACAGTTTGATCATTCTCTGTAAAAACAGATTAAGGACTTTCCTAATCAATGATGCATAGTATTTGGATATTCTAGGGGTTTTTTTTATTAAAGGGTGAATTTGCCTGGCATAGTGACTCATGTGCCTGTTCACGTCACTATGATCAGGAAGATGCAAATTCACTTCTCCTTATTCATGAAGCAGCAAATAAACTTGTTGAATAAGTGGACAGTGTCGGATGCTGTCGGATACATAGTGCAACGTAGTCAGTCAGATAATAGTGCGATATGTACTCAAGCGATTTCCCCCACAGAAGGGTAGTGACATCACCCTCACAGTTTCCCATTAACTGTATAAAAGTGAAAAGTACATCTATTTCTATGTTATCGTGTCCATAGTTTATATTGTCACTTTGTCGCAGGGACTATTGTCACTTTTGAATGAATAGTTTAATTACGCAATACTGGAGCCGTGCCATCAACCCCCAATTTGCAACTTTGATGTGGCAAAGTCAAATGGGTGAATTTGGAGCAGAACGCCTTGAATAATTCTGTTCTCTGACAGGCTCCATCACTTGTTGAATAGCTGAATTACCTGTGCGCGAAAATTGATGCAAAGAGCTCTGAACTGTGGCATTTACTGGCTGATACTATTCGTCCTTTAATAAATAACCCCTATCTGTGTCAAATTAAGAATCCAGAAGAGAGGAGACAAAGTGTCCTGCTGTCTAGTGCTTTCAAGTTCTAGTTGGAACCTACTTCCAAGGGGGTACCCAAAGCAAGGGGTAGGCATTAAGATTTCTAATATAGGTTGTATTTTATGAATGCTTAGCTAGGGAAAGCTAGGATAAAGAAAATATCTAAACTCTGCCAGAAAACTAATTTAGTCTGAATAGTTATGCGATAGGAAATACTACCAAATGGCTCCTCCGAGAAAATATAGGTGCACCGTATATAAGCTGGTGAAAAAGAATGACCAGAATTTGTTTGTATAGTAAGGAGAAGTTGGTTATTTGATACTGAACAAGAAGATATAAAACCTTTTTACCATGAATGCAAATTCTTTTCATTGACAGCATTGAAGCACCACACATTGGATATAGTATTACTTAAACTAGAAATAAAAGGGCTGGAAAACCAAGCTAGTGGTTATAAAATTAAATTGCTAGCATGAAATAACAAATCAGATACTCAGATAATAAGCAATGCAATGAAAGCCCTCTAATATCATCATAGCCCAGGCACCCCACAAACCTTACAGTCAAATAGTAGCCATCAAGAAGATGACAAACACAACTCCTAATCCTTGCAGAAGTCTGAATAAAACACAGGATGTCCAGAGCAACAAAAGGTCTATATTTTCATAATCATTGCTCATTATCCTCCCAAAAGCACTTTAGAAACTGGAATCAAAAATCCATATACGATATGGTGGGTGGTAGCGCTGGAAAACAGTAAATGAACAGGGCCCTGTTCATTTACTGTTTTTCAGCGCTACCACCCACCATATCATATATGGATTTGTGATTGCGACTAATATTTGAGGAGCAGAAGCAGGCACCTCAGTGGTCAGAGCGCAGGATCCTGAATTTGACTTGTAAATCAATCTATTGACTAACAGGCGCTACACATTTGGCATTGGGTGAATTTTTTCAAGTTTATTCATTGCATTGTTGTACTTTAGAAACTGGACATGTTAATATGTCGCCCAGATACTGAGAAAGAGCTCTGGAGTGTTATTGCTTTTAGAAACCTGTCATCTAAATGGCATGCTTCTTTGGAATACATGTAAAAATCAATAAACATTTACATGACTCATAGCAACATACTGCAAATTAGGGGCTGGTAGCTTTTTGTACCTCACATAACTTTCCACTGGATCTTCCAGTTTGAGAACCACTGGTCAGTGGAACTTTGAAAAAGGACATCAAGTTCTACAAAAAAATAAATAAATATTCTCAAAATATTTAGGAATTTTTGGTGCTCAACTTTAATATCCCAAAGATTGTAGCTACTGATATAAGTACCAGATGTATTTGGTAATGCTGAACATTACCATGACAGAAGCATAAAGCCTGAATACGTTATCATTTTCCTTAACAGCCATGCTGCAAAAAGTTTTACCTTAAATAAATAAACTGAACCAGGGCAACCTATATGTAAAGAGATAAATGGAGTCACTTTTTAAGGAAAAAGGATAGTTCTGCTCTTTGAGTTAAAGCTATTTATTTATGACTCAAATGAACACGATGAAATCATTTTCTCTACAATCAGTCATATAATTGACCTAATATTAGGGACATGTCAATTTTCCTTTAATTTATCTATGTGTTCTGCCTCAAATGTTATGAACCCCATGTAAGCCTTTCCTAAATATTTTTCAAGTAGTTGCTGATTAACATTAATATACAAAGATGAATATATATAGTTAAATAAAATATGTGTTTCTTTATTGAGTCAGTTATCAACTACAGATAAAAACCAACAAGCATGCATATTGTATGATAACTTGGACACTATAGGCCACTCTGGATTGTGAGTTTAATATTTCTGAAGATCAGAATAACCGCATCCACACGTCAATACAATAAATTTTGCAGCATGAAAAAATATTCATTGTTCATGTATTTTGAAATACAATGTATAATATCATAAACTTAAAATAAAGTCTTTTTTTTTTAAATAGGGTATATTTCCTTTGTAAAGTGTGGGAAAGGATCTAAAGGTTTCTGGAAGGTGAAAATTCACTGCCTGTCATCTAATTCTGGTTTGTTTTCAGAGACAGTCAAAGAGAGAGTTTATCAAGGTCAAAAAAGCAATTACATGAACAATTTATAAGTTGTATTCTGCATCATATTGCAAACTATGCCTATAAAAGCTGCCAGATGAACATTTGTCATAAAATCTAAATAGAAATACTTGCACACTTTCTTTTTCATTCCCATCAACACAAACAAACAAAATCAGGAATAAAAAAAATGGCATCATAGTGCCTGATTAAAATTAAAATGATATAATTCAATGGGAAGAACAATGCAGAGACAGAGGAAGTAAAGGCGTCTAGTACTTATTTTTTTTAAATGACAGAATTAGCAATAGTTATGCAAAGAAAACTACTTGATCTTTTACAAGGACCTAATTTGCTGATGGATTTGACCACTTTTTAGAGATCTTGGTACATTTTTTTTTACGATTGACCATTTTTTATTGTAACTAATGACCAGTGTTGTAAATGTTTAAGGAGAATTCCATTTCCAAAGACAATCTGCAAGGATTATTTTTTGGTTTTAATACTGATCAATTCAAAGATAAATAAACGGAACTTTTTCATCATAGTGATGCAGCATAAAGTGAAACAGATGATATGTATTAAAAATAAATGTAAACTGCATTTTGTTTTAATTACACATTTTCAGCTACAACACCTGCAGGACCAGCAATGATACCTGTGAAATAGTGGTAGTATGAGGAAAGATGCACACTACTCTGTGTGACATGCACAGTAACTAGAAAATGTTTGAGAAGCTTCAGTGCCCAGAATTTGCAAGAATTCCAAACTGCCAAATGAATACAAGTACCCCTAAAGCATTAACATAAATGTAAGGAGTACTACGCCAGAAAGCAAAGATAGAATGGAAAGTCTTTCCCTCCAGGGAAATTCATGTTCTGCCACCAAAATCACTAATAATAAAAAATATAAATTAGTCAGTTTTACTCTAAATTCTATTTTAGATTGTGTAATCAAGTGAAACACTCCTAATACTCCCAGGGAAGAGTTAAATCTATGATACCACTTTATGCACATTAATACCCAATCACTTAGAGATCTGGGCTAACTTGGAAAAAGATAAAATATTTGATAGCTTAGCTCATAGTCAAGTAACTGGATCATCACCAAATATGGTTGATATTTGCATAGTGATGCTGTGGGCTGAAGTCTGCCAAAGTCCACATAGCAAACTATGGCATGTTTTCAGAATACAGAATTTACCATCCTGAAAACTTGGTTGAAACAACCAATTTTCTTTTAGTCAGGATGCTTGATTTTCACAGTATACATCAGGAGTGGTCCTCGGTGTAATTATATTTGGAAAACACCAAATGTCTGTTAGAGCTTGTCTGCCAGTAGACAGTATATGCACTGCTAATACTAAAAATCCCAGAATGATTTGCTGGTGGGTTGGTGCATCAATCAGGACCCAGAAGCACTCCTTCCTCTGTTGACATTAATTAACAACCTCATGCTAACAGTCACATTGGGCCACATACCAAAAATGGCCAAACGAAAGGTGCAAACCATAAGCTTTCCAGAAATGTAGGGAGCAGAAAACCTGTTCACAAATGAAAAAGGACAGACCTGTTTGAAAATATTCATTGTTATATCTGATGAGAGACTTACATAACTGTAAACATTTTTTCAATAAATATTAAGGTTGGCCCACATCTTTGTCCAAGTTTTTAATTTTGGCCCTCTGTGTATGTGAGTTTGACACCCCTGGTATACATGGAATGATGCCTATGTTAGCAGGCAGGCAAACTGCTCTATGTATACTCACCTTTACAGAGTTTTCCATTGATTTTTTTAATGATAATGTTTGTATAATAGGCCTTATTTCTCTATATAAATGCTGCATGAGAATATCATATGCGATGAGTCTTTTACAGTTTTCTGAAGGAATTTTGGCCCACTCATCTTTGCAGAATTGTTCTAATTCAGTTACATTAGA
>WMED01008925.1:2490-16618 GCA_019650415.1 Pipa parva | reverse complement strand
TTTTTATTTACGATTTACACAACGTGCCAACTTTTCTGATTTTGGGGTTTGTAAATATGAGATGTATCTATGTGAGAAAACTTGTGATAGTGGATATTTAAATAAATATAGGAGTAGCAGACATAGAGTAAAATAAATAAATATCAAGAATCTTTTGAAATACCCGCACCAAATTTCACAACAATTATTTTATAAATAAATTCTCATCAAAGGCAATTATATTTCAACACCCGGTTCAAATATATAGATACATTAGACTCTTACATTAACCTACAAAAATGTAGACCTAAGTTAAGATTTAAGAAGTTGGTAGCCAATGATTAGATCCACTGTAAAGTTGAGATAAAAAGATCTAGGCATAATTATTTATCCAGACAAGAGAAAAAAGCACTTAATATACATTCATAGAATAAAGCAATTTAAGGTGGGGGAAACTGTATTTAATTACATCCAGAAATAGATATATTTGTGTAATCCTCCTGTTACTTCAGTTATTGGATCCATGCTAACTTTGCCTACTGTGTTAACATACTAGTGACACATTTTTAGTAAATATGTGATTTTACGGCCATGTTACTTCAAAGGAACAGTTTAGTAACCAACAGTTATTTGCCTGTCCATTTGCCAACATTAGAATTTTTTAGCCAGTTTATTATTAAAGCTCCTCCTCTGTCTCACCTACTTCCTCTTCAGCAGTTCAATTTGAAATCTTAAAGGAATAGTTTAGTTGCCAACGGTTATTTGCCCATCTTCTTGTTACTGTAAAATAAATGTGTTTTGCAGTGTGTATTAATACTAATTACCATTCTCTTCAATTTACTCATTTATTTCTTAATGCTCCTCCTGCTTTCTGTCACCCAGTTCCTCTTTAGCAGATTAAACCCTCACCGAGATGCTGTCCGCCTGCTGGTTTTTTTTTTAGCATTCTCAAGCCTGGATAAAGATTCCAAACTGACCAGGTAAAGAGGAAGTAGGTGAGAGAAGAGGTGCTTCTGTATGAAAGTGACTATAAATTAATACAAATGAAAACATGTTAATAAAATATGGCAACAATATTTTTAACAGTTGCAATAAGATGGGCAAATAATCGTTGCTTGAAGCCAGAATCCTGCAGGTGTGCAATTTCAGAAAACTGCTGCACACCTGTTTCACACGTCTAATTGTTTTCATGCATTTATGGGACAAATTTGCATTTTGATAAATATGCCCCTAAATATCCGGAGAGGGAAATAAATCAAAAATGTGAAGGTCATGGATGATAATGTTTTCATTCATTATGCAAAATAGCTAGAATACTTGTAAAAAGCTTGTAATAAACTAGCATTACTTTAGGGTGAGGATTTGAGACTATTTTATGTAGTATACCAGGTGTGAAACAGAGGGAAAAAAATGAACAAGTTGAAAGTTTCTTGGGGACTTCAGGAAAGACAATATTAAAACAACTAGAGATGAAGTGCGACAAATGTATCTTCTATAGGTCAACATTTGCATGTGCTAGTAACAATACCATGTATATGCCTGCGGGTGCCTGCATGTAAGCATCATTTTATCAAATATACTTAGTGCAATATTTATTGGCCACATGCAAAACTGATGAGCTAGGAAGGAGGTAGGTGACTTCTGTTACAAAGTGGATATAAATGAAGTTTTGTCCTGTTATTGGTCAGATAATTTCCCTTTAAGCAGTATGATTATTTCAGTGCATCAGGTACAAATGTGTTCTTGGCAGAAGGAACAGGAGATTTTGCAAATCATATTTGAGTTGCGTGCCCTAGGTTTGGATGAAATATCCAAAATATTTTTTTTTAATATTCTAAGCTATTATAGCATTGTGGTGATTTGTAATAATTCTCTTTGTTCCCTAGCTAGGGGATTATATCCTGTAATAAAAGGAGATTCAGCATCTTCCTTTATTTTCTTTCCATTATTGTGCTCTAAAGCGTTCTCTGTTTTAAAGGGACCTTATCCTCTCAATTTCATTTTTGGATTTGTATCTGAGCACAATGTGCAGCATTTAATACATATGTAACATGACTATGACAATGTACTTAATCTTAAATATGTTGCAACCAGCTTTTTTTGCTAATTGTTCAGTTGCAGCAGAGATTTTAGCTTCTCTCCAGAGCAGTCTGGAAATGCATGGAATAATAGCAAGGACACATTTGCATACAAAAAAATAATGACAATTATATTTTAGAAGCCAAAGCATAACATGATCATCTGTACCAATAAAGATTTCACGGTCAGACTGATGTTTATAGGACGCTTAAACCCCATCAGCCAATCATTGTATATGAGTGTGCATAGGGTCACCAGCAATCTGCAAAGGAATGGCTGCAATAAATGATTCCATTATTTATATTTGTAAATATGTGCTAAATATGACAACTTCCTGCGTATCTACCCAGGGTTACCTGTAGTGACAACTCAAGGGAGATGTATGATTTCCCTATGAAAAATGCACAACAATGTACCTAAAAGAACTGTAGAAATAAACAAATGGTTGGCAACATCAAATACTGATTTTATTTTCTAATATATATATATATATATATAATAAGTATTTTATGAGAATTTTTTTTGTATCTGTGGACTAACATAACCACTTTATCCTAACATGTACTATATATACAGTATATATAACATTTTTTTGCATATCAGAATATGTGTTAGAAAATAATTACTTTTACAGATTTACAGTTAATTATAGACTTACCTTTTGCTCTAGCAAGCAGTTATGAAGTATCATATTTATCATATTTTATTATTTATGCCAAAACAATCTTCCAATATATTATTAGTTTCTTCTTTTCCCTGTCTAGCTACTACCTATATAATATTATCCTTCCATTATCTCTTTGTGTATAAACGCTTCCCCCAAGTGAAGAGTTTTTCCATTTCAAGATTGTTACCACATTTACCAGATTGGTATGCAACCACTGCCTCCGCAGCCAGACCTGCCATATTTGTTTTGGGACCCCCCTGGGTTTCTATAAATTTAATTTGGGCGGGGGAGATGTGGGAGATCTAGGTACATGAAAGAGTAAGTGGCTCATAGTTTTACCCAGTGCTTTTTTTGTGCCGGTACGCAGTGGTACGGAGTACCGGAAAATCTGAAGACAGCATTCAGCAGCATTCAGACAGCCAGCAAAGGCTGCTCCAGAGGCAACATTAAGACAGCCAGCCACGCTGCTCCGGAGGCAGCACTAACAAAGGCAAGCACCTCCAAACAACTCTGCGAAATGCATTGACAACACTAGTAGAGTAGTGACAGGCTGTACAGTATACTAGAAAGAAATGTGTACCGGCAAATATTTTTTTACAAAAAAAGCACTGGTTTTACCTATAGTCAATATAAGTGTATCATTATGATTAGAATGTAAGCTCTACAGGGGCAGGGACCTTCAAACTTGTGTCAACCGCAACCTAGCAATTCAAGTGATATATCCTTGTGATATTATACTCATATTGTTTAATGCACTTTTCCCATGTCTGTATTAGTTTTGTATTGCTGAATTGCACAGCACTATGTAAATTTGTGGCGCTTTATAAAATTATGCATACATACAATATATATCACTAATAAAATTGTGATTCATCCAGAGATGGATTAAGATACAGGGGGTTATTGAATAAAGTCCGAATTGTCGCGTAAAGGTATGACATAACTTCCACATATTTGGGTATTCAACAATCTCTGCAATGTGCCAGATTCACCAGCTAACGGTGGTCGCACTCTACACAATAGACTGATACTGATGTGGTTACAACTTTACTATGGGAATTTCTGACGCGGTTGTGGATTTGCTGTGGGAATCCGCTGTTTATTCAATAAAGAGTAGAGAATCAGAGAGTAGCAACCGGAAGTGATGAGAATTCACTTTGACAGTCAAATTCTCACCACTTCCGGTTGCTACCGTCTGATTCTCCAATTAACCAAACACTGTAGCCTTAAAAGAAGAAGATTATCACGATAGGAAAGAGGCCTCATTGAAGGTGTAAAACATCACACCCAAAAAGCTTCAGAGTTGTTTGTGATGTGACTTAGTAAATGTACTACAGGCTCTAATTCACATAACAACTTGCCTAACAAAAGGTGCCAAAAGACACCTGCCATGCTAATGTACTGTGCAGTGACATATTTCATAAGCATTCTGGTCCAGCTAGCACGCCATGGTCTAGGCAGCATGAAACAGAATGCATGATGGGAAAATAGGGATAATATAGGTATGAGGTATGAGGTACCATGACTGAAAAAAAGTGCTGTTTCGCATATCTTTCCCAGCAGATGGATTTGACTTTGGAGACAGATTCACTTCTCTAACAGATTTTTGTAGGAGAATAAAAGCATTGCCGTATATTTTGCTTTTGACATACAAAAAAAAGATACTCTGTTGTAGCCTAGGCACAGGTGGAAATGTGTTCAGGTTCACATGTAGAAAGAAGGATGTTCTGGATGAACTGAAAAAGCCTGAAGAAAAATGGCCAGCAGGGAATGACTGTGCTGAACATGGGAAGCAGGTGTTCTTGTGATTTACATTTGGTCTGAAATGGTTATTATGAATAGTAATAGAGCCATCTGCTGGTCAATAATGGTAAGAGAATAAGGTTTTGCACAAACAGATTTTTCTTGCTTTGCAAATTAACTCTCATAACAAAGGGCACCTATAAAGTCAACATGATGCATGGCTGATTAACAACATATATGCATGCAACTGTTTCTAAACAACCACTCTGCAGAGCTTTGTTAATCATCAAGTAGTCATACAACTTACCAATGTTTTAGCTAGCTTTGGACAATTCTACTTTCTTTGTTCATTAGATGTAAACACAAAACAAGAACTCAAAAACTGCAAATAAAAAAAATATAGACCAGCCGCAACTTGTCTTAGACATGAATATCAAGGTACTGTATATAGCCACTTAAAGGGATGAGGTATCAACCTTGTAAGCATCACAATAAATTCCCATGTGTTTTGGATAGTGGTGTAGCTGACAAACTTCTAATTAAAGAAAAAATAAAATCTGATCAGTCCCAAAAGTATGTCTTGTGTCCTACTTTTTTTATCTGCAGATAAACTGGGTAGATACTGTATAGGATTTATACATATAACTCATAGCTAGATGCAATATTCCAGGTGAGATTTCACCAGTAACCTGTATCACTTCTCTCTTTCTACTATTTCCTCTACTTATACAGCCTAGCATTTAGTCAGCTTTCCCCACTGATTTACTACAGTACTTTCTTAACTTTATGTGATATAAACTGATAACTCCTAAATCCATTTCCACTTTTGTTGCTGACGATAAGTTGCCATTAAAGATGTATTTTTCTTTTGGATTTCTATATCCAATACATATCATTTTACATTTATCTACACTAAATTTAACATCCCATGCATTTGACAAGGACTCCAATTTTATAAATTACCTTATATTTGGTTCACACCTATGGACAATCAATTCTATAGCAGATCTTTCCATTCAGACCACAATACCATTTTTCTCAAAAAAGACTCCATTACCTTCCATAATACTGATGTCAGGCTTCCCTAATACTGATGTCAGGCTTCCCTAATACTGATGTCAGGCTTACCAGTCTTTAGTTGCTGTTTTCCTTTTTGTGAAGTAGTACCATATTTGACGTCCTCCAGTCATCAGAAACTACTCTTTCTAAAAGATATTTGTTAAAAGGATCGGTAAATGGAGGTACAAGCATATTTGATTTAGTTCTTTAATATCTTTGAGTTTGTCCCATCTAGGCTGGTACACTTGTTCAATTTTAGTTTGGAAAGTTTGCCCAATACTCCTTCTGTACTAAAAGTGGTTGCTTCTTCAGTGCTTAGGGAATTTTATTTTCCTAATGCGGCATTTTGTGTTACATTTTTAGTGGTAAAACCTGAGCAGAATTTTTGATATATAGATATCTACTGTATATGGGTGATACGTGGCCTATAAATGGCACTGAACATCCTAGAACAGGGATGGTGAACCTATGGCACATGTGCCAGAGAGTGCACATGCACCTTCGCCACCGCTACCTTCAGTGCAGGCCGGATCCGCAGCCTACACTGAAGATGTACTCGCTCGCTCCTTGTCCCAACGCAGGTGCATTCCTCCCCTGATGAAGGCGTGATGATGTCACTCATCAGTACCGGCATTTCAGGGGAAGGTGCTGGTAAATGACATCACCTTTTTGGCACTCAGTTCTGAAAAGGTCCGCCACGACTGTCCTAGAACATCACACCAAGATATTCAATATAACTCATACCAAACTATGTGCATGCAGCAATGAAAACAAAACCTATCAGAATCTAGAGTATTACTGGCAGTCTGCAATTCATGCCAGTTTTCACACAGTTCTATTTAATGGTTTCATCTGGGCTTTTCATCTTCATGAAGTCCTTCAGACTTGTAATCTTCAAAACCAATATCCCTTAGTGCTATGTTTTCCACTCTGTGCGTACTGACTGATCCTCCTCTGAGTTATCATGTAGTGGGATCCTACAGTGTTTCTATATCTTAGTAGAGATCTTCAGCTGTTTCCAGTGCAGCAGTCCCTGCCTCTGTAGCCCTGTTTTTCATTTCAGCTGTTACAATTTTACAATGTCCACTGACTCGATGTGACACTTCAACTGTTCTTTCCCTCATCAGCATTACAGGCCATCTACCACCAGTGGGGGGGTTAATCTGTGGTCTATGACCAGTGAGTTCCTTCTTAGTAAACAGCTCTAAAGGGGGTAAAGGGAGAAGGCCAGGTTCTCCTTAGATTCTGTGCTCTGGTATTAACCACACAAATCCTGCTGTGCTAAAGAAATTCCACAATCTTGTACCCCTGTGGCGTATATTGCTAGTCCAGCCCTCTTGGCTTTTCAGTAAACTAGATCTTTGTAACATAATAAGCTTTTTGTTAGAAAGAAAAATCTAAACAGATCATAAAAAACAGGACCTGCTGTGTTTGTGAAAGGATGGCAAAACAACCCATTTTGCACATAAAGTGCTATAACTTTTAAAGAATGTAATATTTTTTTCAGTGCTAAACTTCTTAGCCAATTTTATATACTCTGCTTTATGATAGTGATTACAGATTTTTACTTTTTATCTTGGCTCAGTGGAAGGCTTAAACCAAAAGAAACTGAAGTACAAATGCTAAATTGTGGTTTATTAGAATTAATTAATAGAAACCTATAAAAATATACCAGCAGAATTATTTATTGTGACCCAAATCAGGCAACTCAGGTAATATACTTTATTATTATATGACTGTGGCTCTTCAACAGTATTAATTAATTATTAGTGCTAATCTGCAAAAAAGAAGCAACACAAACTCATTAAAGATAGATTTGAGAATCTAAGTAAATGTTTAGTGTCTTCTTCCAAGCAAGTGGCAGATGGCAGCACAAGTGTATCTCCTCTGGAGTTTTCATTTAATAAATAATTTACCTGTTGGCTTCGGCATGGAGCTGTAGTAGAATGGCATTACTGTGCAGTTACTGGCAAACAAATTCTGTAGAGATTTAAAAGAGAACTAATACTTACAATATATTGTAATAATGAATGCATATAAAGAGTATTTTTTCTTAAAGTGTGTTTTAGATCAGAGATGAATTAAAAGCCAGATAAGCAGTTGGGGTTATCAGATATTCGGCCCTAGTCAACAGCCTAGGGTGACTTCTGCATATTCCAGCTATGTATTAGATGAGACGACATTTCTCCATCAACAACATTTTTCCATCAATGATCCTGTCTACTTATGCATGTCACTATACACTGCTCTACAGCCTTTAGAAAAAACTCACGGGCAATCTCAAAACTTCTTCCCACATAGTTCCTACTCTAATACTACTTACTGCAGGGGATGAATGTAGCCTCTAGCCATGGTCCTTGCTATATACCTATTTCAATTCACATTTATTTCCTGCTTATACCTGATACTGGCTCATGCTCTCTTAACTCTCTAACTGTTCCCTATCTCCCACTTTCCTGCTCTTTCCTCAGTGCATGCTCTTTGACCAATCCACATAAATTCCTTATCTTTTTTTGCTCCCATTGGTTGCTCTCCTCATGATGATGCTATTTTGCTGTCATCTACTCATAGAGGTCTTTCCTTCTCTCATACTCCATATTTTGTGGGATGTGGTGGTGGAGTTATTCTCCTCCTGTTATTGCTTAAATGCATTTTTATCCCTGCCTGTTTCTCAGTCTTTTTTGAGGTTTATACTTTTCAACCCTCTCTCTTGATAAATCAGCATTGATTATTTTTGCACCTAAATCTGGTCCTCCTCCCACCCTTTCCATTGTAGTTGACCATTTAGCCTGTTACTTTAGCACATTGTCTTGGGGTGAATTTTTTACTCTTCTTTCTTCTTTAATGACCCAGGAACTTTTAACTCTCCTTCTCTAATCACATTGGTACCACTGCTATAAACATTCAATGTTTCCTCTGTAACACTACCAGTGTACCTCATTCTAAATCAGGTAACTACTAACACTCTCATGCACACTCTCATCTTATTCTACTTAGACTTTTGCAATGCTTTTATTAACTGCTCCTCCAAATCCCCACTTTTCCCCAGGCTAGTCCATTTTAAACCATGCTGTCAGAATTCCCCCACTTTCTTCTAAGGAGAACAACAAACTTTTTTGCAGCATTTGTCTACACCAGTGGTTGGCAAACCGCGGCTCGCAAGCCACATTTGGCTCTTTTGCCGCAGTGTGCGGCTCCGGCTGAGCTGCCCTCCCACCCGCCCCCGGCCTTTCACGTCTCTTGTGATGGGACGTCAAAGGTCATGTGATCGGGACCCCACAAGCTCCTCCCCCTGTGCGGCTCCCGATCAATTGGCAGAGGTGGAGGAGGGAGAGAAATGGTTCCCTCCTCGGAGAAGATTGCCGACCCCTGGTCTACACCATGTCTCTCCCTTAAACAACAAATTAATTGCAGTTTTTTGCGGCATTCAAAGTACTTCATCCTGTTGCCTCCCCCCCTCCCATCTCTTCACTTGTGTGCCCATATTTTCCTAGTCATCTAATTGTTTCACAAAGCAATCATTCATACACCACTCACCAATCCTGCCCTTTCTATCTAAAGCCTTCTCTTTTGCTGCTGCTTATCTCTGGAATTCCTCTTCCTCTGCCAATAACAGCCCCTCAATAATTAAAATTGGATTTTTCATTTTTTTAACAATATGATCTACTTTAACATTCTGACTCCCTGTACTGTATATGTAGGTATAGTTCTGACTCCCTGTACTGTATATGTAGGTATATTTCTGACTCCCTGTACTGTATATGTAGGTATAGCTCTGACTCCCTGTACTGTATATGTAGGTATAGTTCTGACTCCCTGTACTGTATATGTAGGTATAGTTCTGACTCCCTGTACTGTATATGTAGGTATATCTGGGAAGGCATCTGACCTAATAAATAGTTAATATTGCCTTTGATACCCATGACATGTGGGATTAGGTTTGCAGACCAAATTGAGCTATTTTGTTATTATATCAATCATTATGCATTTCTTGAAAATTAGTAAGAGGGATCCTATGGTCATTTAGTTCCTGCAAGTTTTATTCTTTTTAATTTCACATTTCTGGATGCACAGATGGTCACAAGGACATGATTCCTCCTACAGACCCAGAAGCAAAGGTTATTTCTTTTGTCTTGTTTTATGTAGCAATGCTACAATATATACTGCTCATAAGGGACCGTGCATTGTCTCTATTACCTTTTCAGCTCTCACACCCTTCCATATTTACTTTTTCTTGCTCTTGCTCTCAGTGCCTTATACTCATATGTTCTTGATTTTACTATCTTCCAGCTCAGCAGATTTTGGGGTATCATCTTCTTTCTTCCATAATGTAGTTGCCTTTTCTGTTTCTGTCACTTCCTGCATATTTTTCTGTCCATAAGGTGATATATTCTGGTGGCTCAAACTGACATAACAAGATGAACATCTCATAGACAAGGGAGGGTTTATGGGAAAAAACAGGTGTTAAAAAAAACAAGCACTGGTGTAACAATGACTCATCTACACCATTTAACCATCAGATATCTCTCCCAATTGCTGCAATAATAGGATTTTTATTTCTGGGCAGGTATCAATTTTAGGAGTGTACAAAGCATTTGAATTTTGATGCAGGTGTTGAATGATGACATCCTGTACTACATATTGTTGATATACCTGAAAATTAATATAAAAGAGAACTTGCATTGTGCTTAACTGAAATAGAAGTGTAATCCTACAGTTTAAAGTTAGGAGGATATGGGTAATTTCCTCCCTACTGGTGGCTATTTTCATTCTAATTGTCACTTTTAAATGTATTTAATTTTTCCTCACTGTGGAAATGGTGCCAGGCTAGTGGTTCTAAGCATGTGCCAGGCCAAATGAATAGCTGGCTATTGGGTGTTGACTAGTAATACTGGGTGTGCCTGTCTTTTTGCCAGGTATTCCTCATTAATTATAGGCATATTGTGTGATAATGTATATTGTGTTAAATGATCCAAGTTCATTTATTCAGAGAAATTCGAGAGACTGTTGTATCGTATTACACAAACAGCCAAATTTCATGTGGCAGTCTATGTCCACTGATTGAGCTAACCTGGGTGTGACTTGTGTCAAGAGACAAGTCTAATTCTGAACCAAAAGGTCAGCTGATTAAATCTAGGAAGAAACTAGGTAAACAATGGTCAAACACTAAATCCTACCACAAACAATCACTAGTCCGACTAATCAGAAAACCAAATAACTTTGAAGAGAGATACACGACAGACAAGACTTAAAAGCCCTACACTTGTTGTCAGAGCTGAATCTTTCATTAAACTCTGCACTAGTGAATTGCCGCTTGTTAATATTTTGTGGCCATTAGTGTCTGCAGGCTTTCTTGTACTGAGCGTTAGGATTTCTGAAAATCACAGTTCTGGGGAAAAATCAGGGTATTATTCACTAAAGTGCGAATTCAACTGTTGAATTTGCAAACAGCGGATTCCCATAGCAAATCCGCAACAATTTCCTCATGGTAAAGTCGTGACAATTTTTTAATATTAAGATTGTAACAATTTTCCCATAATAAAGTCATGACTGAGACAATATTCTCATTATAAAGATGCGACTGCGACAGTCTTTATCTGGCGAATTCGCACCTATACGCAACAATTCGGACTTTAGTGAATAACCCCCTCAATTCCTCACACTGAGAAATGAAGGCTGAGTGCCATGGCCCTGATCTGCTAAGCACTGTGAGGGTTGGAGGTAGGTTGAATTTACACTAGCAATTCAAAAAGTGTGGTGATTAAAACTGGTAATTAAGTTAATGTTCTAAATCTTAGCTGACACAGGAAGGAAAGCCAGGTTTCCATATTTCTCTTATACCATTTTGTGATTGCCTTTTATGATTATGATTAGGCAGATGACACCATAAAACTTAGTTACCATATACAGTCCTGTAAAGCTGGGGGAGGAATTTTCTGTAATTAACCTAATACAATGATTCCTCTCAAATAGAGGAGTAGATGTGCGTACTGACACCACATACATGACAATGTATAAGTAAGTACAGCATGTATGTATTTGTTCTACCCTGTAATGCCAACCTCTCTGGGAATTCAAATGCCCCATTTAATAGAATCCTCCACCCGTAAACTGCTGAGAGCCATACAGAAATAGACACCCTGAAATAATTACCATATTTAAATATCCCTAGGGAAAAATCCATTTCTGCTATTTTTTTTAACAGCATTTCCTTGTAGAAAGTAGAGGTGGGTGGAGGAGAAATGTGATGCTATAATTGTTCTTAATTGCAACACTTAAAAGGAACTTATTTCTTCTGAAAGGAGCCTTTACAAAACAGCAACATACAGCTGTACAACATCACTTTTGTTAACATTTTTAACACTTTTTCCATGAAGCATGTCATCTTGATTGAACGGTGTACTTTGTAATATACAGAGTGATTCAAGCTCTAAAGCAGATAAAATACAAAAATTTATGGAATCTGATGCACAGTCTTATATGCAGGCAAAGCAGCAAACAGGCTGGATGTGTTCAGGCCTCCACCCTAAATTATTAGATGTGATATACAGATGGTTATGGGGAAATTAACTAAGGAGAATTATTTCTATTTATACAAAACATTGCACCCAACTGCAGAAGCAGAATATGTCCATTATACTCCTGAGTAACCTGTCAGAATCTCTCTATGGTACATGCTTCACCTATCTTGATTTAGACTGAAGCCAGCCTAGTATAGGTATTAACCTGGAGACTTTTCTCGGAAAAATGTCAATGACTTTAAAACATGTAAAAGGAGAGTCAGTTTCAACAATTTCTGTGCAAACCCTCAGAAATATACTACAGTCAAATACTATGATGGGCATTTCTTTACTCAGCATGTCTCAGCTATACTGCAGCTTGTTGGAGCACTTGACAATCTGGGATTTATCCCAGTGGTTTAGTAAGGTTCATACCATTCTACCAGCAATGCTGGAAGGAAAATTAAATAAAGCAAGAGCAGTTTATTGAAAGCCACATTAAAATATACACCATTTGACTTCTATTGAATTATAATGCAAGTTTCTATGCTACATATCCTCACAATTTACACAGATGGACAAAAGCTTCAGTGCTACATTGTCCAACGAATGTAAAGCCAGTTGAGGTATTTCACTGTGCCCACAGGTGTACCCAATCCATTGTTCATAGCAGAAGTCAGTCCAATATCAACGAGACTGAAAACAATGGTGTGAAAGAATTAACACTTTCAGCAGTCCAGGGCTAATTAGTCAACTTTCAGAATATGCACATGCCTATAGGTGGCTCAGTCAGAAGGGCGCCTCACTCCTAGTCAGTGACATAGGCAGGGGGAAAATCAAGGGAATTCTAACTGGGAAGTATTTTTAAATGTTGATTTTGACATTTGCTATTTTATTTTGCATAAAATTTATAAGTCACACTTCAGTTCATAATACTATTGTTTAGTCTGTGTTTATTTTTCAAAAGGGGTGTGGTCAGTTAGTGGGTGTGGCCCAAGGCACCAAACCTTTTATTTATTTTCTATAAGGCACCAGTCACAGGTCTTGAACCAAGGTCTTCCCAGTTGCAGGCATCAGCCTTTCATACTGTACAACTAGAGGGAATCTTATTTTGGTCTGTGCTATTCTGTACTTGGCTCCACTATGTACTTGCCTTGCCCGGTTTCAGTCTTTCAGAGAACCTGAGTTTCAGCCAATCTCAGCAAGGATTTCTGTATATAAGGCTGACGACAGTTTCACTCTGACCTTGCCTAAGCAAGGAGTTACATTTCTCAAGTCCTGCTTGTAGCCTTGAGCTGTAATCTCTAGAGCTGTATCCTGTATCCAGTATTCTGCTTCCCGGTATCTTGTATCCAGTATCCTGCTTCCTTTATCCTGCCATCCAGTATCCTGTATCCTGTGTTGCTGAATCCTACAGTCGACACCTGAAGCAGCCACGCAGAGAGGCTTCCCTGGGGGCCACGACCTATGGCCATTCTGCTGCAAAACCTAAGTTCCCTTGTGGGAATTGCTGGTGAAGCTCAGGCATTCATTAGATACTGTACCTCAGGTGGATCCTTTTCCAACTTCCACTGGTTGGTGGACTCGCTGCAACATTCCGCAGTCATAACATTTACTTTTCTCTAATGACCTATAAGCTACTGAGATGTAAATTTGATGCTGGTTTCAATATATACTTTACCAATCCAGCAGCAGTAGGAGGCTACCAGTGTGTATTCATGCAATGCCATAGAGCAGTGATTTTCAACCGGGGTTCCGCAAGGACAACCCAGGGGTTCCGCGACCCACTGGTTGATCGGCATCATTACCCGGATCATCAGAAAGATTGCATCGATCTCTCTGATGAGCCGGGTAATGATGCCGATAGCTAATGATTCGATCTCTGTCCCTGCTAACAGTGATCTGACAGCGATCACTGTTAGAAGGGACAGAGAGCGCATAATTACCCGGCTCATCAGAGAGAGATTGCATCCTTGCGATCTCTCTCTCTCTGATGAGCCGGGTAATGATATGGTCTCTGTCCCTGCTAACGGTGATCTGACAGCAATCGGGGCGGTTCTGGCCCATGGGCGCCCTGGCTGAACCGCCCCTTGACCCCCCT
>WMED01008924.1:0-16618 GCA_019650415.1 Pipa parva | reverse complement strand
TGTAGATGAAAAAACTGCAACAATACCAGGATGCAGGATGCATCTAATATCTTACAATATGTTCTTTCAGAAAAATTAGCTTTATTTGATCAGACACAGAAGTGATATGTCTTAAGGCAATGACCCTAAGACATGTACAGTAAGTAACTTGGCTGTGTTTTGTCATGGTTACTACTTGTGTGCAGGTAAAGTCACAAGCACAGATAATTCAACTATCCACCAAGCATTGGAGTCTGACACAGTAGCAAGTTCAACAAGGGCATTCTAGTTTTACTTCGACTTGGCTCCTACTGTCCATCTGCCTACACCACACTATACTACACAATGGCTACTTATGCAGTCCTGGGAAATCCTCTGTTTAGTGAATAAGGTAGCAGAGAATCAAAGAGTAGCAACCAAAAGCCATGAAATTCACTTGGACAGTCGAACTCTTGCTCTGATGAATAAACTCCGGAAAATTTTATAAATAAAACATATTGCGACTGAAGTGCCAATTACTCCCTCTCATAGGACTTAGCTTTAGGATAAAAGGTTTTGGAAAAGCATAGAAACGGCGATACAAAATTTTAAAGGACTCATTTTTCAGTTCTAAGTTAGACATAAAACATATAAAATCTATTCACTATTATTAAATTAGGTAGTAATATCTATAGTAATATTTTGTCAACATCAATCTATTTTGTACTTAGAAGAAATCCAATCCTACTAATATTAATAAGTTTAGAATCATAATTCAAACTGTTCCCATTAACATACTGTGAACTGAACCTATCCAGTAAAACAGCTCCGAAATGTCCACAATGGAATTTTTCATTGCATATAGTAATGGAGTAACTACAACAATCTCACAATTATCCTTTGCATGTGAATAATAGGTAAAGGATATGACACTTTTGGAGGCTTAGCAGAAGGCAGGAAATGACCATTCGTTCTGTTTGCCATGCTGTCTTTCACGCAGCCTTTATACATAGCATTACATAATTAGAAATACCCCTAAATGACTTCCCTTCCTCCAGGATGTGTATGGATACAGGAACTGCACATTTGCTTTACTGAAGCTTCTCTTTCTCTGAATCATATGCCTTTTTACAATGAACTGAGCACTTCAAGCATGATCTCATCATTTCCTCAGTGTGTCTGCTCAGATGAACACATATTTTTATTGGTATAGAAATAGTACAAAACTCAAAAATAGTGAATATATTAATACATTTAGATTTACTTTATTTAAAAGCTAAAAAACAATGAACATGTACTAGTATAAAATAGTATAACATTATTAACCTGGAAACTTTGTTATTTTACCTTTTATTCTTTTTAATCTGGATATACTTGGCCTCACTGACTAAAGAATTAATTCACCTTACTACAATTCAAGTTGCATCGCCAAAATAATCGCAAATTCACTTCTCCTTATTGACTCGTCGACCAAGGAGACAGCAGTGATCGCTGTCAGATGTGCAGTGTGGAGTACTCAGTCAAATAGAAGTAGAATGCGAAGTCATGTGGAGCGAGGCAAATTCACCCAATGAAGTTGTAAGGAATACTTACCAGTGTTCGCTCCAGCACACTGGGTCCTCCCTGCTAGTGCGCGCACGTCGTGGTTGCGCACTGCCAGCGCTTTCAGCATGCAGTCATGTGATGCAGCCACAATGATGTCACGGGAGCGTGCGCCTGGTGCGCACAGAGGCAGGAGCGCACCTGCCTCTCTGCCTATATGAGGCAGACGTGCTCCAGACTTGGCGCCTGAATATAAAATACCCGATAGTATGTTTAGGCTCTGTTAGTGTCTGTCATTAAAGTATAGCCTGTTGTTTGATTACCCTGCTATCTTTGATATGCTAATCTGCACCTGTACCCAGTACCTAAGACCAGAGTCTGTACCTGAGTCCTACTTACCACCAGTGAACAGCAACCTTGGGGGTCGCGACCTGGGTACACTTAAAGGTGAAGTCCGGAGAGTACCTTAGACTCCGTGCCCTGAGGTTAGCTCGTGCCAAGTTCTCTGTGGTTTGTTCCAGCAAACTTCCAGTACCATCTTTATAGAAGTGAAGTGTGTCAGTCTCACCATAGCTCACTAACTGCATTCTGTGAATAATCTACAGGTGTCTATTTCTATGCCACTTTGTCTCTAGGTCATGTTGTCATTTAATTAAGTCACCATTGTCACTTCTGAATGAATAGTGCAACACTGGAGCTCTGCCATCAACCCTCCAATTCCCAGTCTGAAGTGGCAAAGTCAAACGTGAATATGGACAGTACACCTAGTCGCATTCGCACCTTCAACGCACTCCGCAGCTGTCAATAGAAGTCCCTGTGCACGTGCATGCAAACTGCTCCGTAAAATCATGACTATGGTACTCATCCAAAACTAGGGACCATCAAATGTTATGAGATGTTTTTTGGCACCAGGCCTGGGCTACCCTTTACTAGGGCCCACCGGAGGATACTCTGGTACTCTGGTGGGCCAGTCTAACCCTAGCCATGGGCCAACGACTGCCATTTATGCAACAACTCTCAGTGCCTTTCTAGTTTTATTTAAACAGGAGAACGACACAGTTGTGAACATGTACTATTTTGAAAGTCCCTGGGGTAAATGAAGAACTTAGAATTATTGTATAGGTTAACACCTTAGTTTTGTTTTAAAATACCGGTAAGTATAGAAAGTATTTTAAGCTAGAGATAAGGAGATACTACTGTCTGAAGTTAAATATGGACACTTTTAATCATGTGAATCTAAGACAGTTTAAACACATGCGCTGGAAATAGGGAACTTGGAAAGAGATTATTAATGTGGTCCCATTTTACACACTGCTTAACTATCACTTCTTTGAGTTAAATTTCTCTTTTGTAGCTACTGTAAAACATGTTCTGTTGGGGAAATGGCAGCATTTTTACAATTTTCCTTTACAATTACTATATATTAAATCCATGTTTGCACAAAATTTACATTTGGTCTAAAAAGAATAACATTTAACTTTAATTAGGGGCATATTTGCTAAAGTCGCATTTCTCATATCTCCAGATATCGCCATAGATTTAGCGATATTGGATGACATCCCTGTAGCCTATTTATTATTATGCGGCAATAGCACTGCTAGAGCGTTATATGCATTTATCCCAGCGATATCGATATCTGTAGAAGCAGAGGTACTATGGGGATGGATATAGGTATCAATATCGATATAGATATCCATGTGTATATCGATGTCGATAAGTTACACTTAAACCATAACTCCAGACTACAGCCCCATTGAAAGTAATGGATAACGCCACCCAGAGAGTGGCGATATATTAAGCAACAGAAATAGCCAAAAAAAACAAACACTTATCCTAGTAAATAATGCAGAACAGCGTTAAATCAGGAGATATCGATACACAGAGATATCCACTGCGATAATGCCTTCCAATGCTTTGATAAATAGGCGATACTATCGATATCACTAAATCCAGAGCTAACCAAATTAGTTTTTACAGGGATAAGCAATTAGACTTTAGTAAATGTGCCCCATATGTATGTATTATCTAATGAATAAGACTAGGTTTATTTGATCAACACACACAGCATGGCAGCCATCAGTAAAGAAGACAAATAAACAGAAATAACTCTGTGGGCCTTTTTGACTAAAGGCTGGATAGTCACATATAGCTATGAATTCACATCTATTCACCACTTCCCCATGTTCGCTTATTGACTAAACTCTGAGATGTGGCAAATACGTGACTTGAGTCTGGTTGGGCGGGCTAAATGATGATTGACATTATAGCTCCTCCAATTAAATCCCTGCTAGATTGTGATTTAAGGGATCTGATTGGAGGAGCTATAATGTCAATCATCATTTAGCCCTGCCCACCCGACACTCGGGAAAGAAAAGACAGGCTGACAGGGAAGATGACAGGTACATTTTTTGAATACATATATATTTACAAACTGTTTACTTCATTAGTACAACCTAAATTAGTATTAGTTTTGAGGTGACAAGTGCACTTTAAAGGACAGCTAAAGGTAGAAATAAAAAGTAGACATTACCTTCCTCTAAGCCAGCGGTTCTCAACCTGTGGGTCGCGACCCTGGCGGGGGTCGCGAGGCCGTCCCACAGGGCTCGAGAACCGCTCCGACACCCAGAAGTGCCCACAGGAACCCTTCTTATAAGGGTTCCTGCGGAGTGACGTCGACGGCAAACGTCACCACGTGACGCGCGACGTGATGACGTTTTGGCCAAATGTCACCACGTGACGTGCGTACATGATGACGTTTAGGTTGAATGTCACCACGTGATGCGCGTACATGATGACGTTCGGCCGAAACGTCATCACACACGGCGTGGTGACTTCAGCGTCAGGGGTCGCTGGCATCAAAAGTTTGAGAACCGCTGCTCTATAGCTGAAACATTGCAATGACAGCTTGAACTGTGCAGTCATATCCCTGCATGGGTGTAGACTTCACAGCACTTAGGAGGGTACAGGAGCCAATGCGAAGCACCGCCCACTCAATCAAATCATCTGCGCAAAAGAGCGTATATGTTATCACACTAATTGCATCCCCAATGAGAATTCTCCCCTCACTGGCAAAAAATAAGAAGCGCAATGAGTGTGATGACATGTATGCTCTTTTGCATAAGTGGGCAGTGCTTTACACTGGTCTCCTGTACCCTTGTAAGTGCTGTGAAGTCTAATTAAAAGCAATGGGTGGAAATACTTGTGTTGTGGGTGCAGTCACTTATAAACCAGAAGATCAGTCTGAGTGTGAGTTTCTATTATTCCAGGTCTGCTGCAAGCTTAATCTAACAATCCTCAAATAGTGGGGGAAAATGTGCTGGCCTTTAATTTTGCAGTTATAAACAGGCATAAAGGAAGCATTCATCCTTCAGTATGTGGATTTCAAATTTCAGCTGGACTTTGTTTATGATCCACTATGAAGTCTGCCTCCGTGCTGGGATACAACAGCACAGTTAAAGCTGTCATTGCAATGTTTCAGCTTAAAATAAGGTATTGTTTTAGGTGTCTACTTTTTAGTTCTCCTTTAATTACACTAACACTTTGGCAATTTTCTCTTTTGTAATGTGTTGAAAAACTTATCATTCATTCTGGTGTAGGTGGCAACTTTTGTTAGTAGACAGAGCACCCTTGCAATCAACTTCTCTCGATGGCCCAAGGTTCCTCAGTCCAACGCTGCCTACGGCACATACAATTCATTACATATGTACAAAGCATATGTGTAAAATAAAGAATTATCCCAATACCCAAAGCCTTTATCAACAAATTAAGAGCCAGTGCTAATTATACAATTCACATTCAATAAATATTACTATTAAATCAATAACCAAATAGATAGAGGCAGCAAACATTTAATCATGTAATCAAATAACTAGTTAATAAAGTTGGAACTATGATCCTTTGTACAATGTGGAATGCTGGGAAAGTTCCCAGTATCAAACGAAATCTGGGCCACTTTCTCAAGTATGACCTTTCTTGTCATATTTGCAGTTATATGCTGTTAATGATACTTTCAATCTATCGCTGAATGTCCAATCCATTTTAGATTCTAAAGGTTACACAGTGGCAACTTTGAACCGAGGATTAAAGTTTTTGCATTAGAAGGAAACAAAAATATGGGTTTTGGATATCCAGAAATTTAATTTTTTAAGGGAAATCTTTGTTGAAGTTTTTCTTAAATTGTTAAAAATCTGAATATTTCAGTAATCAAAATGGGCACAAAGAATTATATTTACAACAGCGTATGAACAAAAACTGCTGTACTAAAGGATCTATATTGCCAAAAAAAAAAATCACATTTTGATTGTCATTGCAGTTATTTAAAAACAGCACAAGTAAAACTGTGACCCAACTGATTTGGAGTTGAAGTCATGAATCTTACATTTCTGGAAGCACAGACTGAATACCTAGTGAATACTTAGTAAATACCTAGTGAATACCTAGTGAATACCTAGTAAATACCTAGTGAATACCCAGTGAATACCCAGTGAATACCTAGTAAATACTTAGTAAATACTTAGTGAATACTTAGTGAATACCCAGTGAATACCCAGTGAATACCCAGTGAATACCTAGTGAATACTTAGTGAATACCTAGTGAATACCTAGTAAATACCTAGTGAATACCTAGTAAATACCTAGTAAATACCTAGTAAATACCTAGTAAATACCTAGTAAATACTTAGTAAATACTTAGTAAATACTTAGTAAATACCTAGTAAATACCTAGTAAATACCTAGCAAATACCTAGCGAATACCTAGCGAATACCTAGCGAATACTTAGCGAATACTTAGCGAATACCTAGCGAATACCTAGCGAATACCTAGTGAATAAAAATGCATTTGAGAAATTTTCATTTATTAATGTTAAGGTTGTTTTAAGTTACCAGCACACAATCCTTTCTACAGTGACAAAGCAGTGACCAGATTGAGGTGGCAGAAGAAAGAAAATGGTGAACAATAAAGGGGATGATATAGACAAAGAGCCCTGATCCAAATATTGCACTAGGGGCCACTGCATTACTATCTTATACAAGTCTAATGCACATGTTGGGGTAATAATCTATTAAAGTCTACAGACTATATTGTAGCCTAACACATGGGTGAGTGTGCCTGACTATGAACTGTTTTGTCCCTTTTAACTTATTTAAAGCTTACAAAAACAACAGAAGGTAAAACAGTGGCAGTGTAGGACACAAGGGAAGATTAAAGGTTACAGTTAAATTTATAGTGCTTCTACCATAGGATGTGGAATGTTTTACATTCCAGTTGGTGCACGTGATATTTCCAGGTGTTGGGTTTGGGGGTAACTGCCCGAGTATACTAAATTGAAAAAGAAAAGATCCTTTACTAATAAGATGATCAAAAGTCACTCAGCAGAGATCACATCATGCCAACCGATGACACTATTAATAGTGAATATCCAAACTACTAGGCTGTTTCAACCCACTAGGTTTTGTTCTAAAACCAGTACATTTACATATAGTACTACATACAATAATAGCAGTTCAACACACACATCTTCTATTGTAAAAATTTATATTAACAGATGGCAAATTCACTTATATTTTGACAGTTTCTGTAAATCCACATTTAAATAAACAATATGGTTTGAAACACATTAAAGTTCCATTGCTTATATGAAAATAAATGTAATGTATCCGAGTCAAAAAATACCAAACCTCCCACTTTGTCTAAAAACTGGAAGCCAAAATCTGTGAAGCATCATATTGTCAGATATGTTAATCTCGTAAATCTTCTAACTTTGCCCAGTTTAAATACATTTTGATTACTAAAACTTAATCAGACTATTTCTCTATTTACTTTGCAGGAGTTTAACCATTCCAAAAAAAAAAAAGTTAACACTTGGGTAAATAAATGCACCAGAAGAAGGTATGGTTTACTAAAATGCTGTGTATATTTTTATGTCACTACAATAGATTGACATGAATTCACATTGCGTAGTCAGTCGGACAGAAGTACAATGCGGAGCCCTGCCACCAGCCCCCCAATTTACGAGTCTGATGTGGCAAAGTCAAATGGGTAACTATGGAGCAGCATACCTAGTTGTATTTACTCCTTCAACACACTCCACCCCTTAGTCAATAGTAGACATACCTGTGCATGCAAAGTGATGCGAAGTTCTCCGTAAGATCACGACTATCGTAGTCACCCGAATTAATTTTGTATTTGCCACATCGCAGAACAGATGCATATTCAGAGCTTTGCGCAACTATATGTGTGTATATATATATATATATATATATATATATATATATATACACGCACACACACACAAAACAAACAAAGCACCGCACTCCACCCTACTGCAATTCACTTAATTACCTTGGTGCATGTAGAAAAAATAACATGCATATAAACTGCTACAGCACACAAGGATTTTTAGGAAAAATACAAAAATATTTATTGTTACATCACCTAAGTCGACGTTTCGGTCAGCGAATGAGACCTTTTTCAAGAGCTATATATACACACACCTTAATACTGCCCTAGCTCTTAAAGTCCAAGCCATTTTGTTTATGCAGTTATGTAAAGGGTAAATTTAAAAAGTTAATTGTAACCTATTTAATCCGTTTTGTTTCCCCACTATTTTTTGCTTGCTGTACTTATCGATTTAATTGAGTTATACAGGGTTGGAAAAAAAATGTCGATATCAAAATATATTGACTTGTTAAAACTGGCACATTTTCCAATGTTTTCTAGGATGGCTCATTCTGTTCGGCTCGATATTGACATCATTGATATTTTTGCTACCCTAAAGCGGGCGAGCACTTCTTGTGTTGACAAAATATCATTATTGACAATATTGATATATTAACGCTGTTTATTTTACCAGTATTTAAAGGGTCGAAATATTTTCTACTAGTGTGAGGTTAACCCATCAAGCCATGGAGTTTTTATTCTGGAACAATAATTTGGGGCAGTCAGTTTTCTGTAAATTTCTGACACTAAATACAATATCATTCCCACATTCAAATAGTCCCTAGAATGTAAATGATTTTGGTGTAAAGTTTATGAAGTAAAATGTCACAAAATAATCATGAAATTCAAAAAGATGTATGAGAAACAAAATGTAGCAGGTCCAACAATATGCAGCCAAGGCATGTTATACTGTGCTACCTCTGAAGCACAGCAAGTACATTTCCTTATATAGTACTGTACAGGGAATGATTTACCTAGCCCCTTGCACTTGGGTTTGAAATGTTAACAAATGCCAGGTGTGGGCCTAAAGTTAATAGCAACTAGTTCAGTCTGACATGTTGGTTAGAAAATGATTTATAGTCCATGATGCCATCTGCTGTATGTATGGTCAATCTAACATCTCTGTATAACCAACAAAAAATTCTATTCCCATTCAATAAACCACAAAGAATGATTTTTTTTGTGTGGATAGTACTTTCATTGTTCATTTACTGTGCATTAAGACTGGAAGTAACTTTATTGTCATTGAGGCAGGTTTCTGTAAGTGATACTTACATTAATAGCACTGAAGTATAATTTAAGAGAATTAAAAGTAACATACAATAATTTATTATCAGACTTTACTTCACTCTATTATACTATAAATATCCTGTTAAAAGTTATTCTGCAATAGAAAGCCATATAATTATGAGCAGGAGCAGACATTTTGTATACTCTATATAAAACAGTGCCCACAATGGCCTAATTATCATGAAAAATGAAGAACAAATAATACCCTAACCAAAACTGATATTCTAAATGTAAAGGGTCTAACAGCCTAAATCACTATACTATGAAGCTGAAAATCAGTACCCTTTGGCCTATAGTGCTATCTTACAGAACAGCTGGTGCAAGTATTTCAAGGCTGCCATATTGAATGTTAATTAGTATGCTAATGAAGGGTGACATCTCATCCCACATTCCGAGTCAAGTCAATGTTAGGGCCTTCTTTGCTCAGTTATGTGGTATTTGAACACAAATATGCTCCATGACATAAAAAAATAACCATAACCACATATCATAATAACTAGAATTGCAATGCCACCAATAAACAATATGTATATTTTAGAAAGCCAATAAGATATGCCAGTTTACAATCCAACACTGAGTTCCAATTATACAATACATGGAAGCAAACAGAAAATATGGGATTCGTCTGATACACTCTTTTCCAGGAAGGATGTATACATGTGAAACCATTGTCAATGGCCTAGGTAGGTACGTCAGCCTAACTTCCCCTCTCAGCATTCTATTAGGATGTTGTTTTATATAAACAACATCCGCTAGGAAATCCTGTTGTATGTGCAGAAAACAAACTATTTATTTAAAAAAAAAAAAACGTACTTACTTTTTTCTGAACAACTGATATGATGTTTTTCATTTTCTTATTTTCCTATTATAATTAGGACATTGATTAACACGTTCTGGTTGTGTTCTAGCGTGCAAAACATTTTGCCATAGAACAGATCGTTATAAAATTTCTCTTTATTTCCTAGCAACTGCCATTTATTGGTTCAAACTCGCCAAGGTTGATAGTCCGAGAAGACAGGTCAGAAAGCACAAAAATGGTTTAAGAGGGGTTTTTAGAGGTCAAAAAGGTCAGAGAAAAACAGATGCTTTGTAGGTTTTACCTTTTATAATAAGGAGGGATAGGGAAACTGGCCATGTATTTTATTAAGTTACACAATAATAATTTTCAGAATATTTAAGGCAGGTTTCACAAACATGCAGAACCCTAAAGCAGGCATCTGAGGCCTGCACAGCACTGTTGTTTCAGAGACATCTTTGGGACAGCAGAGAGCAGTCAGAGGCAATTGTATGCCCACCAGCGGATTAGGGTGTGCTCCAGCAGAACCTGCAATGGTGGGCATGCTTCTCTCTCAAACTGCTTCCTTGCTTCTTGAGCACGCATAAGCACTGTGCTCAGATAAGGAAGCAGCGTTTGGTGGTGGCGCAGAAATCAAAGGTGACCCGTCAACTTCACATTTTTTTCTATGTGCAGCCTGATTACTTGGAGCAGTCATTATCTAGCAAATGATTATGTCATTTGTTAAGATACTGATTATTTGCCAAATTTTCTGGAAAAAAAATGGAATTGTATATGCAGAGCTTTAGGCCTATGTCACATTTTGAGATTGTTAACCGTGACTGCTCCAAAGGTAAGTTATGATGACAAGTCTGCTGCAATTTCTGTGTGAACAGAAGTTCATGTTTATCTCCTCAAAATTTCACAATCTCAAAATGTCCTCAAAATTTTCAGACTACAGCGTTATGAATAAAAGTATGAACAGTAGAGTAAATGTCCAGATTCACGTTCACTTGTCACTTCCCCAAGTATTCAGCAAACTCTAGTGTTTTCTGTGATTTGACGAATTCAAGATAAATTTGACACCTTACAACGGGTGTGGACTTATGCATCCCTTTGCATATGCATGTACACACAATTCACCTATCTACCAAGCTTGGGAGTATGTAGAAATGGAAATTTACCAAGGCATATTGCTCCGAATTCACCAGTTTGACTCCAAGATTAACAATTACACATCAAGACCTAAAAATGGGTCCCTAAGTCACAGTCAGCATGCAGCTGTATTACAGTTCCTGTTTGAAAGGTATTTCAGAATGGCAGAATACATTTTAATGAACACAGGTAAAAAAAATGTTTGTCTTAAAAACAGCACTAAAAGCTTGTGGAGATTCACAACCAGATGGTTATAGAACTGTACAGAAATGTACATTCTTTACTTTCTTCAACCAATTTATTGTCCCTCTTTAGTAATTTAGTCCCGGTAACAGCTCTATGAAATAAGTGAATGGAATGGAATCACTGCCATTCTCTGTAAGTTCAAATTGCACTGGGACAAATGGGTGTGTAGCAGTCAGGCTGGCATTTAACTGGAGCACAATGACTATCACTTTTAACAAAAATATTAATGGGAATATTCACCTTAAAATTAGTTTATAGTACGCTTCAGACTATTTAAATGTAAGCTATGTACAGTCAGAAAAAAAGTATTAAAAAAATTACAAAGTATATTAGAAAAAATGCTGCCTACAACATATTACAATTAAGGTGAAGATGCCATGTACTAAACAGGTGCCAATTTAAATTTAACAATGCAGATTCATTTATACCTGCCCAGCTGTTTGAGTTCCTGGAGCATTGATTATTGCTCTGTTTGCATGAGGCGGTAGCCTTAAGATTGCACAGTCCTTCACCCAGTGACATTATCACCTTTCTTGATAATGATCCTTGTAAAGTTAAGCACTATATGCTAAGAACTATTCCCAGATACAGTCTGTTGATACATGTCAGTCCATCTGAATTCCAGCCACAGCGATTTAAAGCACCATTTAACTTTACTGTTTCTGTGTTCTAGAAAAAGTCATTATGATCTTATGTGTTGTTAAGAGAGAAGAGCGTTCCAGTACATCTCCTGCAAAGCACCTTATTACAATCATTTTTGGCAAGATTAATTTTTTATTGTTTCCTATTGTACATATCAAACATGGCTACGAAAACCCACTTGCTCTGCCCTCTCAGGAAACAATAAAACAACTTTTTTGGCAATGAAAAATCTCTGCAAAAATGCTTTATGGATTATACATCTAAGGTTTGGGGCCTGACATTGATTATTCCAACAAACTGCTAGAAGTGTTAAATAGGGTGTAAAACAATTTTTCATGCAATTTCACACAAATTATGCTTGCACTGAATTCTGGCTTCATATGGAACATTGGGAATGGATCCAACTACATCTAAACACTTGTCAAGTGACATTTTTTGTTAACGCTGTTCACTCACACTACCACCAATGCAAATTGAGGGGTTATTCACTAAAGTCCAAATTGTTGCGTATAGGTGCGAATTCGCCAGCTAAAGAGAGTTGCAATAGACTGCTACTGTCGCAGTCGCGTCTTTATAATGATAATGTAATGATAACATAAACTTTACTATGGAAAATTGTTGCAGTCGCAACTAAAATTTGTCACGGTGGCGATTTTACAATGGGGAAATTGTCGCTGTCACAGATTTGCTATGGGAATCCGCTGTTTGAGAATTCGACAGTCAAATTCGCACCTTAGTGAATAACCCCCTAGACTGTAAATTTAGGCCATGTTATTTTTTTGTGGAGTATGTGTTATTCATCTGTATCCTATCAATTAAGTAAAATATACACTTTCCCCAAAGGGATATTAGACCAGCAACAAAACAACAGCAATGGATCATTAGCATCTGCAAAAGGGAAATGTACATTACTCTAAGGTTCGTCTCACATCACAAAGTAGCTGACATTTAACATTAGTGTTCATGAATTTGCACAGTATCATACCCCTTCCTAATATGTTTCAGAAAGCAGATAGTTAGACCTGCCTGCCCCCATAGAGTACCCAAGCACACACAGCTGTATAAATTCCTATTCTTCCTGAAAAATCCTGAGTATGCACACAGACATATCCTGCTACAAGTAGTCAAATCAATGCACACTTCCTCTGCTCCCTTGCCTCCAATTACATACATCTCTTTCTAGCAAGGCTGCAGAAAACTTACTGAAATTCACTCCTTAACCCTTTCCTGACTTAAACAGAAGACATCTAGTTCCTTCCCTAGATTCCAGCCCATGAGCTGAAAAGTATTCCAATAAAGGGTTCAAGCTATTTTGCTTACAGACATTTCTGCAATAACAACCACTCTCCAACCAATGAAGCATGCATCAATAAACACTTAATCACAATCAAGAAGATAAATGCAAGCATTAACTTAGAACTCATAACTAATACATTCATTTCATCTGGTATTCTGGTATGCACCTCATGAATACATTATCTGTAAATCTTACCTTTATAACACTTAATCTCTGTGTAATTAAATGCATTGTAGAAAAATGCTGTCTGGTTAGAGATGACATAATGGAAAAAATATGTCCATCTTAATTAAACAAAGGTTTTACACTTTGTTAGTGCCAGAAGTGCAAATTTAGTTTCTGCAACACAAGAAATAGAAGCACAAATGAACCAATGGGCTGTAACATAATGTAGAGCATGTATATCTATTCACATTCCTCTTTTAGCATCCCAAGCATGTTGGCCTGAATCCATTCCATTGAAAAAAACAGCACTAGGTGCACAGACAATTAGGATATGCCACTAAATCAAAAGGGATCATAAAAATCCTACTGAAAATTTGTCCTACAGTCTGAGGGATTAAGTACAATTTATATACCACTTTATATGAGGTATGTAAGTAACATCTCAAAAAGTACATATAAAACAGTGCTCTGATTCAGCAGTTAAATAACTTGGACTCTGCTAAAATGTGCTATTTTTGCTATGTAAAAGGTTTAAAATTTAGCAATTCATGAAACATCTGCAGCACTAGAATACTTTGTCATTTCTGACATATCTACAGGGTCAAGCAGGCACAGACCCTTATTCTACCCCTGCCTAACTGAGTTATTATTTTTCCTATCCCTATTAAGTGCTCTCTTTCTTAAAAGCACACTAAGGGGATTATTCACTAAAGTCTGAATTGTTGCGTATAGGTGCGAATTCGCCAGATAAAGACAGTCGCAATAGGCTGCTACTGTCGCAGTCGCATCTTTATAATGAGAATATTGTCACATTCGACACTTTATTATGGGAAAATTGTCGCAATCTTAAAATTACAAAATTGTTGCGACTTTACAATGGGGAGATTGTCGCGGATTTGCTATGGGAATCCATTGTTTGTGAATTCGACAGTCGAATTTACACCTTAGTGCAGCGGTTCTCAACCTTGTTGAGACCGCGACCCCCCTCTGACGTCACCGCGCCGTGATGACGTTTCGGCCGAACTTCATCACGTACGCGCGTTACGTGGTGATGTTCGGCCGAAAAGTCATCACGCCACGCGTCACGTGATGACGTTGCGGCCGAAACGTCGTCACGTGGTGACGCTTACTGTCGACGTCACCCACAGGAACCCTTATAAGAAGGGTTCCTGCTGGTGCTTCCGGGTGTTGGCGCGGTTCTCGACCCCAGTGGGACGGCCTCGCGACCCACAGGTTGAGAACCGCTGCCTTAAGTGACTAATGACTAACCCCCAAAGAGTTTGCAGTATGTGTGTTTTTTCCTATGGTACAGAAAGGTTAACAGAGGGGTAAAAAATTTTCAAAATCGAGGACTACTGTTGCAAAGACCAGGGATATCAAACAGTGGTACTCCAGCTGCTGTGATCAACACCACCCAGCTCTTGGGTGTTGGGGGATACTGAGAGTTGTAGTTCATGACCCCAAGAGTCAGCAGTTTGACATTCCTATAAATTAACCCTTTTTATGCCATGTGGAATGCAGTGCTGTGTATATTGCTGTTATATTATCTTTTTCATTTTGTAGGGAAATTATTCAAAAAGAAAAATAAAATATAATGCCTTACACATTTCCATTAGAAAACCCCATGAATGCTGAACAGAGGGGACATGCAGTGTTTGGAAAAGTCATGCCTATTAAGGGTGTTGCACAGCAGCATTTATAGAATCCAGCTGGTTATATGGAATCCCATGAGTTAAATGACACTGAACGCCCTGTTTCATGCCAGACAGTACATACATTGCTTAAATACACACCCTGCATTGTTTCTTTTCAAATCTTTATTTTTTAATTTACTGTTCGTATACTCAAATATGGGTCTAAATCTATTTATTTTTATGGAATACAGTAGCAGTGCAGGGTAAATCAGTGCAATCACTCTATCTATAGAAGCAACCAGCAAAGCCCATCAGCCAAACACTCATTCATAGATAGACACATACACACACACCTACCTTCCTGTCTTCATACCCTCAATGTACAGGGGAAAATACCTTATTTAACACATATGTTTTATAGGTCACACAATGCAGGATATGAGATACAAAGCATCTGCTTGCTGTCCCCACCCTGGGAGGAGGGTAGGGGGTATTTGCTGATGTTAGTAAGTAAAGCTTTACTTACCGCATTAACCCTGATGTGATCCTCACCAACAATAACCTTTCCTTACTCGCCACGAAATCTCCTGTAAGTCCGGACGATGGAAACGCATCTGACCCTCCAGCCGCGCGTTTAAAGGGACGATCGCTGTTAAAGGGACAATCGGTGTTAAAGGGACGATCGCTGCAGAGAAAGAGGAACCGCGGCTCAGGCAATGTCCTTCCTGAACATGCTCCAGACACAGCACCACCTGTGACAGCCCTTCAGCAGCCTCCTCCCCAGCCGGCTAGCAGATGACTCCCTGATCTGACAGAGGATGTGATATTTTACTGGTGGGAGGGGATGGGGGGTGGGATAAGCTACATCCCATTCATTCACCGAGCTCAGTCAGTCTGGCCCCCCCCTGTACTGTACAAGGTTTATTGGAGCACGTGTGTGTCAGTGTTGGAAAGATAGCGAATGACCATGGCTGTACCCAGGCTGGTACTGCTGAATGAATGCCTGGGTAAAGGAATCAGGTAATGAGCTTCTCTGGGACATGGGGTGGGTATTTGTGACTGTGAATGGGAGGGAGGCGGAGCCACCGCATCTAGAGGGCAGATTCACTGGTCAGTGGCTTTGAGTCAGTGGCAGTGTTTGTTCCCTTTGCTGGGGTGTGTGACATTGGAATTGTATGTGACCAGCCAGCAGCAGGTATCCTAGACTTACTGAAAAAAATATATACAAGGAAAGTGCATTTTACTCACACATATATTATTTAGACAGTATATAGATATAATGGGACCAGTCAGTGCTGGGACAAGGTTTAATTGCACCCTAGGTGACAATGCCAAAGTGCACCTCCCCACACACCAGCTGTCTCCCCTCCATTGTGCCCTATACATTGCAGCAGTAGTTGCATATAGTGCACTACAGCGCAGCAGGTAAAGTAGTATAAGGTAGTGTGTAGTTCTGCAATTTTCAAGTTCCTTTCTCTCACCCACCTCCATATTGTGGTGCCCCAACCCAGAGGCAGCTCTGGCCCTATTGGCGCCCTAGGCACCCACCCCCCATCCCACGCCGCCCCCTCTGCCCCGAGACGCCCCCACTCACCAACAACACCGCCATCCAGCCGCGGTTCAACTTTAAATCTCCCAATTGGCAGCCACGGCTGCAGTAACCTCCCAGCCAGCACTGTAAAAAAAAAAAAAAA